>JAJJWW010011207.1:0-48688 GCA_023531295.1 Papaver armeniacum
TTTTTGTGTCTCACCACTAGACTCGAGAAAGAAGTAGTTTTTTTCCCGTTTAAGAATGAGTAATATCCCAGATAATTCCTTCTCTTCTGTAAGATTCGTCTCCTCTCACCTTCAAGCTCCTTAGTAAATTTCTGGAGGCACTTGGCATGTTTTTGAGAAAAAGAAGTGATTTCCGAAAATTTATTCCGTTGCCTGTATATATTGTCAATGACTTACTACCACGTGGATTGGTGATACTGTGGTAGATCACCTTGGAAAAATAAGGCAATCATCTCGAAAAGTGATGAGTGACTTGAGGATTTTCTCAGAATCTGATACCCTAATTCACCATCCGGCCAAGACCTTAGCTAATGCTGAGTGAAGACTTCGCATTGTAAGTAAGAATACAGTATGGAGAGATGTGGATCTCTCACAGTATCCCCTCTTGTTGGTTTGAAAGCCTTCCTGGAGTGCCATTTAGAAGAATTCGAATTGTCAGTACTTACGCATTCCTGAATTCGAAACTACACCATTTAGAATTGAACCCTAATTGCCATTACTCTATCAAGAAAACTCACTCACATGCATCAAAAGCTTTAGACATGTCAAGTTTAAGAGCCATGTAGCATTTTCTGCGTTTTGTTTCTCTTCATGGAAATGAATGAAGCTCATGAGCCAACGTGATGTTATCACCAATTTGTCTTGCCTGTCACGATGCGCTTGCATGGGGAGAAATGATCTTCTAGCTGGCTTTTAATTGTTTGCCCAAATTCTTCGGATGATCTCTATATGTTGTCACACAAGCTATTAGCCGATCAATCGCTCGGAGTTTGTGGTAGCTCGCATTTGGGTATAAGACATAAGTTAGTCTTATTTATCTTTCTCGAGCAATCTTCTCCAGGACGGAAGAAACTATGTATCATGTTGATGACATCATCTTTCATCGTGTGCTGCAGTTTACTGGAAGAATCTTCGTGGAAATCCATCTCGCCCCAGTGGCTCGGGCTGCATTTGCTTAATGCATTGTAGATTTCATCCTCGTAGCATTCATGTGAGAAACTCATTATCTTTTCAGTGAGTACGAGTCAAGAGATTGAGCAGCTCTTTATCCGTTTAGGTTAGAAGCGGACATTATATCCTTTGAAATGTTGACTAAGTAAAGTGATCGTGTTGATCTTTGCCATTACACCATGTTCCATCCAGCTTCTTTAGTGTTTCAACTTGTGTTCTAGATCTTCTCTCATTGTTTGAAGATGAAAGAGGTTAGTGATTTGATCTAATTCTATGGAAGAAATTGTCTCTCGACTTCTGTTGTAGAAACTCTCTCACATGCCATTCTCTTCAATTTCTTTCTCAACTTCGTGGACCTGGATTTAGTATTATCTAAACCGATGAGAGTAGGTTTTGAGTTCATTTAATCAAGTGTCATACTTGATGCTTATCATGTATGTTGTCAAATTTATTTCTATTCCAGTGACAAGTCTCTGCTTTGTTTTGATATCTTTATCTAGAACATACCATCTGGATCCCCTATGGATTCTAGAATCCTGGAAGATTAATAGAAGTTTACGAATACATCTCCATTCAACGATTCAAAGAACTTCCGGCTCTTTTGTACTACAAAAGTGTTAGAAATAATCTAGCAAGGTATGGGCAGTGATCGAAAAATGAAGAATGGCAATGCTTCTGCGTCAACAATCGGAAAATTGGACCTGATCGTAGTTTATTGAACTGATCTAATCTGGATTCAATTTTTCCAGCCATGTGAATTGTAGTCCATGTAAATGGATTACTAGTGATATTCCAACCACTGCAAACTCGCTCATGAATGATGTTGCTAGCTCTTGAGGAGAAGGCTGTCGATCCAGTGTATTAACTTTTTTCTTCTTCATGTAAGGTGAAATTCAAGTCACTAGATCGAGTATCCAAGGTGCATTGATATCATAATTCATGCAAATATCTCTTATGAAATTCATTGAGCCTTGTTTTTGCCACAGGATATGGGATCCATAAACACAAGAGCAGCGTAACCATCTAGGTGTGGAAGGGTCAATATGAACTAAGCAATGTATCATGCTTCACGATATGGTATATAATATCTAAATCAAACCACTGTTTCCACATCAGGCAATGATTTAGACTTCCTATGGAGGCATAAAAGGAATTTGGAAAGTTTAAAGGTCTTATGAATCTCGAGGATTTTATCACTATTGATTTTTGTTTCTATAAAATACATTATGTCCTGGACTCACATTTGATTCAAATCTATGCATTGTAACTCTAGTGTTTTTATTTGCAAAACCATTGCAGCTTCCAAGCAATTACTTTCATTTTGTGAGAGTAGATCGAATAGATGGAATACCAAGAAATAAATTATTGAAGTCACAAAGTAAACCGCGAGGTAGATACGCGATGTGTTTCTCTTGATAATCATTTGTAGTTTGGGTAATGCATTGCTTGTGGATTATCATAAATCATCTATTGAGCTACAATATTGTTCAGTGTAACCGTGAGCTTCATCTCAGAGTGTTAGCAGGTTGAGCAGGATATTCTGGGGAGGGTTGATGGATGGTTCTTGGTTCAAAGTTGAATTTCTGCCATTCTTTTGTTTTGTCTATCTTTCTCTCAAGCTTCATCTCGCCCTAACTCTTGGCCATTGTATGTATATACTTCTTGCATCATTTCCTTCACAAACAATACTCATATTTTGTAAGAGTTCTCTATTAGTTTCAAATGTGTTGTCCAGGTATAACACAGGTCATCCATCTCCATACATTTTTTGCTTTGATGATCAATGACCCAATATTTTTCACGATCTTTTGGTTGTAGTTCACTAGTAGCGTAATCCAGACGTCTTACCACTCTAAGGTTTTCTGCACTCCGTCCACGATATGAAGTTTCTTGAGATACATCTCTATGTCTTGCTTTATTGTATTTGCATGATCTCATTGCCTGGCTTTCAGTAGTTGATATCTTTGTTGCAAAAAACTAATAGCTTCATCAACAACTTTTACATTCAAATGTTCAATCTTTAGATACTTGAATTGAGTCAGAACACTTGATGTGTGAAATCATAATCTTATCAGGTTCGTGTTGAACAACAAATTTTTTAACGGCAAATAAAGCTTCATCTGATTATTCAAAGGGGCCATCTCCTGATTATTCGTCTTGTTCAACTTCATTATTTAACCTCACCAACATGAGGTTGTGGACCCATGATCATGGATCTCCTTATTCTTGTACTTCCTCCACAACTAGTTGATATTTTCTACGATTATTCTCATTGGTATCTTCTCTTTGCACATGAAGATTTCCTAAGATTGTATTAGACCATTCCTCATGCAGTTGCTGTGATATTTGAGGAGGATCCAATATCACTCATTCTCTCTATCGGAGTCCACACAAATGAAACCTGCATCCATGCAAACCTGGATGACCTCTGCTGCCCATTAGTGTTAATCTTAATCCAGTTCATGTTCGGGTGGGACCATCCTACCTGTGATTGTCGAGATCATTTTGGTGTTTCTATGAGTGGTTGGTGATCGGTGAATCTCCAGTGGACCAGAGGTAAGGATGGGTGGCCCTTAACAACTCTCACGCATGCCCATAGCACTATTTTCATCCGACATCAGTTGTTTGCCTGGCAGCTATTCTCAGGTGCTTCAATAATTTCCTATATTATAGAATCTAGACAATGGTGCTTCCATACTCACGACTCAGCCAACACCCTAATGTCTCCAAGCAATAGAAGTGAGTCTCTTGCCTTGTTTCATATCACGTGACTTGAAAGTACCTATGAAAATGCAAACAAAGAGTACCATACACTAATACAAGAGAAATAACCAAGAAAAGCATGCGAAATTGATATTTAAAATGATGTATTTTAGGCTCCTGCATCAAATTCTCACACTTAGTCTTTTGCTAGTCCTCGTGAAACCAAACTATTATACAACTCCTTCGTTGAGGACTCGGTTACACTTAGCATGTAACAAGCCTTTGAACACCTAGGTGTCTCTAGCTGATCGAGCTATAGTCTCGTGAGGGTTTACTGAGAGATATACCCACAAAACCTATATTCCAACTCATAGATATTTTTTGAACAATAGAGGATAAACACTAAACAAGCCTATTTAGTTGGACATCTAAGCTCCGACTCAGCTTAAATATACCTCATCAATCGAAAAAAAAATCTATCTACTTAGAAAGGCTAGTATTCATTCTAAATTGTCTAAATCTCTAAAAGTTTGAGTTTGTATATGTCAATTTTTCTTATGAAACCTACTCCCACACTTAAATCAAACATTGTCCTCAATGTTATAAACCATTGCAAAAAGAATAAGAGGAATGCTTGAAAAGACAAGGAAGTAAGAATTGGAATTGTTCACTTCGATTGACGATACAAGTAACGCTCAAAATAGCTTCACAATAATATTAGTAAATAGTTGGAAAATTGAAACTATCGTCCCATAAGAGCTCACCCTACACTATAGTCCTTCTCATACTAGGAGTGTATATAAACATAAGCTGGAAGGAACGTCTCATTGGTTCCTCTTGGAAACCTGCATGGTGTTAAACTCAAACACATATGGTGGATACTTGGAAGAAAGAAATTTAAAGAACCTTAAAAGCCCACAATTCCAACCCCAAATGAGGTACTTTCCTAAAAGACTCAAGAGAAATACTTCAAGCTTAGGCGGACCATCATTAGATGGAGAATCATGTAAAGGTGTTGATGGTGGTTTTTAGCTTAGAGAGAGGTAAAATCGTAAAACCCTAGTCGAGCCGGTGACGTCCACGAACTTGAGTAATAATGTCCAAACCAAGCACATTTATTGAACCCTTTAATTTGCTCTGTGAGAAAATTACCGGGGTACCTTTTTTTCAATCTTGATTAGGGTTTGACAGAGCTTAACCCTAATTCTCACGCATGTACCGATGGCTAACCATGCCCATCCCGCTCTAAGCGGCAAAGCATGCCAACCATCTTAGCCGCATCCATGTACCAATGGCAAACCATGCCGACCACACCTACGCGCCAAGGAATGCCAACCATACTATGCGCGACCCCGATATGGCAAACCATGCCATCCATAAGCGCCCAAAGCATGCAACCATCGCCGCACCCCAGTGCTAATGGCAAACCATGCCGATACACGCCAAAGCATGCCAACCATGCTAGCCGTACCCAGGTGCCAATGGCAAACCATGCCCGACCACACCTACCTCGCCATGCCAAACACACCTTGCCATGGCCCCATGCCAACCTAATGGCATACCTTGCTGGCCTTCCCCTCATGGCTACCAAAAACATAAGCGTGCGACAATCAACGAGGTGGCCCTTCAATCCCAGGAGCAAATCTAGCCGTCCCAGGTTACCATGACCTTTGGCCCAAGGCCTAGCTTAGTCACGAACCTGACTAAGCTAGCCACGCCATCGCCCATAGCAAACCTAACCCCACATGCCAAGCCAAACGCACACAGCCAAGCTAGCCACGCCATGCGCCCATGGCAAACCCTTGGCCCCACATACCAATGGGCCAAAGCCATGCCAAACTAGCCCTTGGCCCCACATGCGCCCACTGGCAAGCTAGCCACGCCATACATGCCAGCCAAACCTAGCCAAGCTAGCCACCATGCGCCATGGCAAACCCTTGGCCCCATGCCAAGCCAAACCCTAGCCAAACTAAGGCACGCCATGGCGCCAATGGCAAACCCTTAGCCCCACATGCCAAGCCAAACCTGCCAAGCTAGCCATCATGCGCCCATGTCAAACCCTTGGCCCCACATGCCAAGCCAAACCTAACAAGCTAGCCACGCCATCGCCCATGTCAAACCCTTGGCCCACATTGCAAGCGAGCTTCTCAGGCTATCACGCCGTGCATGGAAAACCCTTGGCCCCACATGCCAAACCTAGCTAAGGCTATCCGTGCCATGTCGCCCATGGCAAACCCTTGGCCCCATGCCAAACGACACACCCTAGCCAAGCTATCCCGCCAGTGCGCCCATGGCAAACCCTTGGCCCCACATGCCAAGCCAAATCGCCCTAGCCATGCTAGCGCCCATGTGCAAACTTTCCAAACCCCCCCATGCCAACTGAGCCAACCTTGCCCAAGATAATAGCACCATGACGCCTGACAAACCCTTGGCCCACATGCCAGGCCAAAGCGCACCTAGCCATCTTGCATTGCACCATATGCAGGCTTGCAGACCCTTGGCCCCATGCCAAGCCAATCCACCTTGCCTTGGCATAAGCCATGCCATGTCGCACCACGGTTTTGCCAAACCCTTGGCCCATGTATAAAAATGGCACCATGTCATACCATGTGCCACTTTGCCAAACCCTTGGCCCCACATGCCAAGTCAAACCACACCTTGCCTTGGCACCTAGCCATGCTAAGCCGCACCATGTGCAGTGACTTGCCAAACCCTTGGCACGTGCGATGCCAAGACACACCTTTGTGACACCTAGCCATGCTAGCCACACCATGTGTGATAGCTTGCCAAACCCTTGGCCTCCCATGCCAACCAAGCCACACCTTTCCTTGGCACCTAGCCATGCTAAGCCGCACCATGTGCCAACGTCTTGCCAAACCCTTGGCCCCACATGCCAAAACGCCTAGCCACGCCACCATGATGGCCTTCCCCTCGCGGCTACCAAAACAAAAGGCGTCGACAATCGACGGTCCCCCTTGATCAGGAGAAAATCCTAGACCTCAAGGTTACAGACATGCATGGTAATCTTTGGCAGAAAACCTAAGTTTGGCCCGCCCAAACCGCCTCCATGCCAACCTAGTCGCGCCTCCATGCCACGCCAATGACATACCCAACCTGCGCGCCACCATGCCCATGCCAATGGCATGCTATCTCTTAGCCGCGCCACCATGCGGCCTTACAATCGGCCACCAATGGTGCAGCGTGCAAGATCAGCGGCTACCTTTCCTCTTAAGATACAAAATCTCGACCGTCAAAGGTCACCAAGCTACCAAGTCTCCAGAGCTGGTGCCGGCAACAACCCTATGCTACATGTTTTCCACAAAATATTCAGGCATTAACACATATCACAAGTGGGGATCCTCTTTGGGTATTGGTTTGGTGGTTTTCTGATGTGCGGCGTACACTCGCCCGTCATAAGGAAGTGTCATAAAGGGTGGGCGGTTAGTAAATACGGGGAGTTAAGTGAAAGCGTTCATGGGACATCAATTCCATACGTTAATGTTTTTATGGAACATCAATTCCATGCGTTAACGATTTTATGAAACATCAAATTCCATGCATACGGTTACCACCTCCTCCATTTACTTACCCATTTTCCATTCCTTAATGAGACAGTGCGTTTCACCCGACTTGTATAAATAGGTCTTACCTATTTCCACGGAGACAACAAGTTCATTCGGGGGATACACAACACTCGAAGAAAATACTTGCTAGCTTACCATTTATTAGCCTTCCATTTTACGATACAAGTCGTAGTAACACTGACTACTCTTCCAGGAATCAACTATTTGGTCTCATGGCTTTCACTTGCTTCCCTCCCCAACCCATTCTCCTTCACTTTGTGATAGAAGCCGTCTGGGCGGCCATTTCTTGGTTTAGGTAGGACTTGTCTGATTGATCTCTCGAATCTAAAGTACTCCCCTTACGAGTACATTGTTTAGGGTTTAAATTGTTTCTCACCGTACACAAATTACTAAATTCAGCGAAACCATTTTCACCAACAAACAATTGGCGACACGGTGGGAGATTGATCTATGATTCAATATCGGCTTTCAATTCTGATTTCATTTTTCAAACACCGATCCCAACATGGTGGAACTCGGATCCCGGATCAGTGCTGCAGAACACATTACAGAACACATCCACAGGTATTAATGTTACTTGACAACGTCGTCAAGTGTCCTCTTGACCACGGTAACACGATAACACTCCCGAGTGTAACACCGCCGATCACGGGGCCGGGCTGCTGCCGTCTCAATGTCCCTGCCACTGACCTAATAACCACGCGGTGCAGCACCTTGGGCATTCGCCCTGGTCGCCCAGAGCCGGGGCAGCAGCTCAGCTCTAGCAACCCGTCCAAGCATGGCACCTCCAACCACCACTAAGACTCAAAAATTACCCCACAACGGGACGAAGCCGGAGGAGGAGGGAAACCGACCCTATGTCACCGTCGGCCTGATTTGATGGAGCAGCCGGAAGTTTCGCTAGAGCCCCGGACAGGATATGGTTTCGACACGGAAAAAAGTACTCACCTTTCTCAAGGCCCTAGCGGGCATTAGCTACCACGTGAGTCACGCCCTCCATAGTTTGACCGCCTCCAACACCCCCGAAGCGCTAGCGCCTCGGTGGAACACGTCTCTGCGGGCGAGGGAGATTCGCGCTAGAACCCCATTGGAAAGGGGCCAGCCGTCCAACTTCATTACGCGAGAGGATCTGGAGCAACTTCTCCACAAATAGAGTCAAGAATGATGAAGTAGACATGCATGACATCAACCTCCTTACCCATCCGAAATACAAAGAATCCCTCTTCCAAGAGGGTACTCCTCTCCTCAATTCACTGCGTACGTGTAGGAAATGCACGTGAGCATGTCTCGCTTTTGGAGTCCACAGGCGAGCATGAATACAATCACGTTCTTCGTACAAGGAGTTTTCAAAATCATTTACCGGAAGGGCGTATACATGGTACAACAACATCTGTAGAGCAGTATCCCCTGACAGGAGGATAGCATGGTTCCGCATTTTACAAGAGTACTTCTTAGGTATACGAACAAGTTACTTTCGAGACCTAGGAAGAATGTACCGGTGGGACAATGAACATCCGAATGATTTTGTTAAGAGATTTAGGGTTCAAGCAAGGCTGTCATGACCAAACGTGACCGAGCAGCAAGTTGGTGAACACGTGCATCGATGGTATGGCTCTTTTCCGCAACTGCTAGAGAACTTGCGTTTCGGACATTCTCGAACTCCATGAAGCTGCCCAGGACGATCATGACAGACACACCAACATTCTTTGGAAAGAACTAGGCCAGAGCTCGAACCAGAAGACATACGCTTGAAACTGGGGGAATAGGCGCCTCACCACATGCAATTCATGTGGCTCCTCCTACGTGAATGTAGTAAATGAGAGAGGAAAAGGAAGGCTGACTACGGACCATCGACCCTAAATGTGGCTGGCAGGCTTGGGCAAACTCGCCTGGGAGGCCGTCGCAAAGCTCCCATGCGTCATCACGGCCCCAGAAGGAATGCCTCGGAATTCCTATTTCCCATCGAGGAGGGTGATTGATCTCTTAGAAGCATGGATTCAAGATGATGTTATGTTGCCACCTCCCAGGACGCCTTGGCTGAGGTGAGATGGCGAACCCCAAATCGCCACAACCACAGTTTTTCACCACCTGACCGGTGATTGCAATAGCCTAAGCATATCTTCAAAGAAAAAGATATAAACATGGGATCTCGATTAGGAAACGAGGGTACGGCGGGACCACTTCCGATGGGAATTGCGGGGTCTGGGACTCGTGCACGAAGAAGTACAATCCATGATGCAACACGTATGCGAAATTCTCTACCTTTCCAAGGTGCATCGACAAGATATTTTCGCGGCTCTCAATCGTGTTGTGTCGGGCGACGGCTTTTCCCTCCATGGAAAGCCAGCGCGAGGGCCCAAGCTTTCTCAGTAGGCGGAATCGAAAAGAGGCAAGCTGAGTTTCTGTGACCACATCCCATTTAAGAGATATTGAATTCAATACACTCATCGATGCGACCTCGGCTTGACATTATTACTTTCAAGACCGGTGAAGCTGCGGGATTCTGAAACAAGACGCTACCCATTCCAGTCTGTGATTAAGAACCGGAAGGAGAAGTCTTGAGCACATGGCTACATCAACCTCGAGGTAAAGATAGGAGACGCTATAATGCATAGCATATTCCACATTGTCAAGAGGCGGGTTACGACATGATGTTGGGACACTTATGGGTGCTCGACAACAAGGCAAAATTAGGTACATCCCCTCTACCAATGACAACGCCGAAAGAATCTCCAACAAACTCTCACTTCTTTGCTGCATCGAGCCAAATTCTGGGGAACCGGTCGCGGGGAGAAGACTTGTTGGCGCTAACTCATGGATTCCAAACACAAGTAAGCCTGGCGGCGATCTTCTGCGACCGGTCATTTCTTCCCTATTCTATCATGGGGACTCGCGCAATTTTTGGCACAAACACCGTCAAGAGATGTGAATGGGGTGATGGGTCATTCAAACACTTTTCAAGAAACTTAGAAGCAGCCAGAAACCGGCGTGGCCAAGATTCAAGCGGCTACACAAGCGCTGAACCGTTTTCAATCGGAGATATAGTGATTAAGGTAAACTCGTTTCAAGTTGGGAAGATGACGGTAAAAATAGTTGCTTTCGGTGGTTCTCTGATGAAAGAGAAGGCGGCCGTATCTGGTGGAAGGCGTTCTTTTTGGAGGATCTTGCCAAGCTCATCAACACGAGACAAGCGGAAGGCGTGATAGTCCACTCGCGATGGCTCAAGCTTTCCCGTCCCTAAAATCTTTGTACTTTTCAACCACTCTCCCTTTAGTATTTCCTTGACAGAGTTTCTCTTGATATATGTATTTCCCTAGATGAATACACCGTTTGTATTCTTCTCAGAATTTCTTTTTCATTAAAAAAAAAAAAAAAAAAAATACATCTCTTTACGAATGGGTTTTCATGATCTCAGAGAAATACATCCAACTAACCCAAAACCTTTGAAAAAAAAAGCCATTGGCCATCATATCACAACCAGAAATACCTTATTCAATTATTTAAAAAAGGGAGGGGAGCGTTAATTGGCGAAGAAGAAGGTAAAGATGAGTCTACAAAAAAAAAAAAATCAAGGCGACTAAGCAACAAACGGGAGCGATGAAAAGGGATAAACTAGTCGTGAAAGATGGACCCACTAGTCCCCTCGGTCAAAGCTATTTTCAAGCACTTTCCCCAACAATCTCTCGGGCGACAAAGATTCCATTTTATGGCATTAGTAGTGACAACCTCAACATCCCATCCAGAAGCAACCTCGGTGACAACAACGTCCATCTCTTTTCGGCACCTGCCTTGACAACTAGTCTAGCATATGCCACCATGCGCCCCCAATGTCGCCCAGACGACATCTTGGCCCAACTCAAGGCTGCCCCATCCTTGTCAAGCGTGGCGTCTTCCTCGAAAGGTCTTCTCGGCGACCTCTCGAAGGAAGATTTCTTGATTCATCTGCATCCAGGGATCGAGAATTATAACGCGTCTGAGCAGAAGAGAATTACGTTGGCTTTCCTCACAAAAATCCACAGGCTCGAGTTCTCGTTGTTTCAACCTAGGAGCGAGACCGATCCGCCCTAATCTTTGGACCGAGAAAAGTTTTGCTGCTGGAGCTTCTCAACACACCGGGGTTCTTCACCACCTTCCCATTCCTCCTCCGTATTCCCGAACCCGAAAGTCAAGACATCGCCCTCACTTGTCAAGAGATAGATAGAAGGAAGGTTCTTGATAATTCCACCAGTTTCATGGAACAGAGATTCGATTCTACCTAATGCCTCCTCATGAGAATTTGGTCTTCGCCGATTCCAAAGTTTTCTCCAGAAGAATTAAAGGTATGGATGTCTCTGGAGGATCCCATCATACACTACAAAAGCAGACGAACTATGCGAATGGAGGGTTTAAGATCATCTTTATGTTCGGTGAGCGTGCGATCCCGAAAAGGAAAGTTTTTATACTAGCCCAGTGAGTTAAGGCATGATATCCGATCCTAATTAAACTTCATCCCCACCCGGCCCAATATAAAGGAAGCCTCATGCTGGCTGTATTAGGGTTTGGTGAGAGAACGTGGAAGAACGTGTTTGAGACACGCTAGCTCGTGTTTTGCTTTCCTGCTTCTTGAGATTCGGAAGCTTCAGCCGTGCGTAACCTAAAGCGAGAAGGAGTAACGCCCCTTTTGTGGGCATAACACTCTCGGGTTTTGAAGAGAAAAGACTTCTTGTTTGAGCCAAGTAAGGAAAAGAGGCGAGAGTTGGGCCCTTGAAGGCAAATCACCAATCTAATAGCACAATATCTTGGTCCCACTACGCCCTGCCGATCCGTACACGCCTTGAAGACAAATCACCAAGCAAACCGCGCCTTACCATGCATACCATGCCAATCCGTCCACTCCATTCCGCATGCCCTATCATGCCGGAGCTGTCCATGCCATGGCTTGCCACCTTGAAACACCAACAACTCTTCAAGCCAGCATCATGATGTTCCCTAACTTGACCAAGACGATGAGTAGCAGTTAAGTGACATCTCTCACCTCACTAGCTTCACGGTCTACACAAAATAAAATCTAGGCAAGGCTGCCAAAGCGGGATCATGAACTCTCCTTACCACAAACAACGGCCGTGTCAAGCCATTCACCATGCTTGCCTTTCCAAGACCCCGCGCCCGCTTTGCCTCGGTGATGTACGCCCGGACAAGCCAGCAAATTTCGTCTCACCACTCCACGATTTGCATCCCGGTACAACAGCCCTTGGGCCGCCAACACCGGAAGCAAGAACTCTCTTTCAAAAAGGTTAGTCGGATTTTCTGACCATCTTTGCAATGATTTACATCTTGATTCGTCCTTATCTGTCACCATCGTATGCTTACCTGCAACAAGGCACTATTCCGAACTAAGCGGGGGACTTAATGTTGATGGTGGTTTTAGCTTAGGGTAAAATTGTAAAACCCTGATCGAGCGGTGGCGTCGCGAGAACTTGAGTAACAATGTCCAAACCAAGCACATTTATTGAACCCCTTTAATTTGTTCTGCGAGAAAATTACAAGGTTACCTTTTTTTAATCTTGATTAGGGTTTCGACAGCCAAAACCTAATTCTCACCGTATGTGCCAATGGCTAACCATGCCAGCCACACCTACAGCGCAAAGCATGCCAACCCATGCTCCGCATCCACATGCCAATGGCAAACCATGTGACCACACCTACGGCGCTGAGCATACCAGCCATGCACTAAATTTGCATCCATGTGCCGATGGCAAACCATGTACCCAGCCACCTCGCGCCAAAGCATACCAACCATGCTAGCGCGTCCCTGTGCCAATGGCAAACCATGCCCGACCACAGCTAAAGCATACCAACCATCTTTGGCGCATACCGGTGCCAATGGCAAACCATGCCCGACCAAGCGTAGCTTATGCCAACCATCTTCTTCGCGCCCAGTGCGATGGCAAACCATACCCATGCTAGCCGCACCCCGGTGCCAATGGCGAACTATGCCGACTCACCTCACAGCGCCTTGCCAAACGCACCTTGCCATGGCCCCATGCCAGACCTAGCAGCGCCACCTTGGTGGCCTTCCCTACTGCGGCTACCAAAAGCAAAGGCGTGCGACAATCAACGGTCTCCCTTGATCCCGAGAGCAAATCCTAGCCGTCAGAGGTTGCCAAAGCGACCTTTGGCCCAAAACCCTAGCTTGGTCACGAACCTAGCAAAGCTAGCCACGCCATGCGCCCATGGAAAACCCTTGGCCCCACATGCCAAGCCAAACCGCACCTAGCCAAGCTAGCCACGCCATGCACCCATGGCAAACCCTTGGCCCACAAGCCAAGCCAAACCGCACCTAGCCAAGCTAGCCACGCCATGCGCCAGTGGCAAACCCTTGCCCCACATGCCAAGCCAAATCGCACCTAGCCAAGCTAGCCACGCCATGCGCCATGGAAAACCCTGGCCCCACATGCCAAACCCTAGCCAAGCTAGCCACGCCATGCGCCCATGGCAAAACCCTTGGCCCCACATGCCAAGCAAATCGCACCTAGCCATGTGCTAGACGCACCATGTGCACGGCTTGCCAAACCCTTGGCCCCACATGCCAAGCCAAGCCACCCTTCATGGCACCTAGCCATGCTAGCCGCACCATGTGTGAACGGCTTGCCAGACCCTGGACCCAGCATGCTAAGCAAACGCGCTCTTAGCCATGTCTAGCCTGCACCATGTGCCAACGACTTGCCAAACCCTTGGACCCACATGCCAAGCCAGCGAAACCTTGCCTTGGCACCTAGCCATGCTATGCGCACCATGTGCAGCGGCTTGCCAAACCCTTGGCCCACATGCCAAGCCAAGCACCCTTGCCTTGGCACCTAGCCATGCTAGTCGCATCATGTGCCAGCGGCTTGCCAAACCCTTGGCCCCACATGTCAAGCCAAGCACCTTCCTTGGCACCTAGCCATGCTTAGCCGCACCATGTGCCAGCGGCTGCCAAACCCTTGGACCCACATGCCTAAGCCAAATCGCACCTAGCCATGCTTAGCCGCGCCATGTGCCAGCGGCTTGCCAAACCCTTGGCCCCACATGCCAATCCAAGCCACACTTGCCTTGGCACCTAGCCATGCTAGCGCACCTTGTGCCAGCGAGCTTGCCAAACCCTTGGGCCCACATGCCAAGCCAAGCCACACCTTGCCTTGGCACCTAGCCATGCTAGCCGCACCATGTGCCAGCGGCTTGCCAAACCCTTGGCCCGACATGCCAAGCCAAGCCGCACCTAGCCATGCTAGCCGCACCATGTGCCAACGGCTTGCCAAACCCTTGGCCCGCATGCCAAGCCAAGCCACCTTGCCTTGGCACCTAGCCATGCTAGCTAGCACCATGTGCCAATGGCTTGCCAAACCCTTGGCCCCACATGCCAAACGCACCTTAGCCACTCCACCATGATGGCCTTCCCTACGCGGCTACCAAAGCGAGGCGTGCGACAATCGGCGGCCCCGCTTCGATCCGGAGAGCGAATCCTGGCCCTCGAGGTTGCAGGACGATGCATGGTAACCTTTGGCTGAAAACCTAAGTTTGGCAACGCCAAACCACGCCATGACAACGGCATGCCAACCTAGCCGCGCCTCCATGCCACGCCAATGTCATGCCAACCTAGCCGCGCCACCATGCCATGCCAATGGCATGCTAACCTAGTCGCGCTACCACTCTAGCCTTCCCTATGCGACCACTAACGACGAAGCGTGCAAAGATCAACGGCTACCTTTCCTCTTAAGATACAAAATCTCGACCGTCGAAGGTCACCAAGCTACCAAGTCTCCAGAGCTCGACTTGCCAGAAACAACCATATGCTACATGTTTTCCACAAAAATATTCGAGACATCAACACATATCACAAACTGGGGATCATCTTTGGGTATTGATTTAGCGGTTTACAACGTGCGACGTACACTACACCCGTCATAAGGAAGTGTCATAAGGGTGAGGCGGTTAGTAAATACAGAGAGTTAAAAGTGAAACGTTCATGGGACATCAATTTCATACATTAATTTTTTTATGGAACATCAATTCCATGCGTTAACGATTTTATGGAACATCAAATTCCATGTATACGAGTTACCACCTCCTCCCATTTACTTACCCATTTTTCCATTCCTCGGAACAACAAGTTCATTTGGGAATACACAACACTCGAGAAAATACTTGCTAGCTTACCATTTGTTAGCCTTTCCATCTTTACGATACAAGTCATAATAACATCTAACTACTCTTCCAGAATCAACTATTACGGTCTCATCAGCTTTCCTTGCTTCCCTCCCCAAAACCAACCCATTCTCCTTCACTTTGTGGCCGAAGCAAGTGCTGAGCGGCCATTTCTTGGTTTAGGACGGACTTGTACGATTGATCTCTCGAATCTAAAGTACTCCTTACGGTACATTGTTTAGGGTTTAAATTGTTTCTCACCAGTACACCCAAAATTCACGAAATCAGTGAAACCATTTTCACCTACAAACAAAAGGGTTAGACAAATCTTGCAAAACCTCATGTATTACGGGATCCTCGGTGCTGCTTGACACTTCCATTCTCACATCACAAATATCATCATTCTCACTCAAAATCTTGTTAAGACATTCACTGCTTTCTTCAATAACCAAGTCCTCCTCATCGGAAAATAAATCGGAATCTTCCCCAAGCAAATCATTCGCTAATCCTTCACGTTCTTTATTACAAGTTGACTTCTCATTCAAAGTTTCGACTATCTCGAGATTTTGGGTAGGGTGCACAAAGAAGTGATAATCATCACTCAGCTCTCATACACAACATAATTTTTCTTAGTCAATAACTATAGAGTTTCTAGACTCCACTTCTTCCTTTTGAATATCAGGAATGATCATTATGATAATGAGTTGAGCTAAGTAGCAGAGTCATTATCAACATTTTCCAAGGGTTCATCATCCTCGGAATCTTCTTCTTGGGGCTGCTTCTCCATTATCAACACGTCGGTTAACCTCATGTTGATGGTGGAATTTCATTTAAGGTTAAAATTGTAAAAAGCTGAGCTATGCGGCTGACATCTTGTGGAGCATGTGGCAGCAATCCCTTGCAATAGACATAAATTATCGAGGATGGAGCATGTGAAAGAACAATCCTACTTCTGCAGATTTCTGGCATTATTAGTGTCTGTATTTCGGCCTTGTATTTCACCTTCTTATTTAAATTTTATCGATCTGCATGTGGCCAGGTGTTACTCTTACAGTGCCACGAACCTCAACGTATAATGAAACCGCCATCTGGCTCACCCATTACATCACCGACTCTCGGTGTGTTATACTGCCGGTGAGCCCCTCTCGGTGTGTTATACTATCCCGATTGAGCATCCCGGAGGCCGTATCCATTCCGAATATGATCATAGTCATCCAACTCCCACAAGCATGATTGGATGACCCAGATCAATTCCATCACCCCTGGCGGTATGGAATACCCCTTGCGACCACATGGTCGGTCATTGGCCTAGCTTGCCAAAAAACGTTCATACCAAAGCAATATGGACGGAAAACCCTAAATTAGGGTTTGGCATATTACATGTGTCGCAAAACGGTCTCAACCATCCATCTTCGCAGGTATAGATGGAGGTGTAGATATAAACTCAAAGGGAGCCCGAGCATGTCAGCACAATCACCGAGGGCCCGCCTACACACTGTTGACCGGTCAAGACCAACCATCTTGGTCGTAACAAATTCGTGCGCCCAAACAGGGGGTGACGCACGGCTTTGAAACCAGAATTAGGGTTTTGAGCATCACGCAATCCATCTTCCCAGAAGCACGAATGGAGGTCAGATTAGATTAAAGCGAGGTCCGGTCATGCCAGCATGACCACCGTGGGCCCATTTATTCCCTCACCCGATTGGCCAAGGCATATCATGCCTGGATAATTCAAACGCACGCCCAAACTAACGTGGTCACACCTCCCAAAACCACAAGGCCGGTCTCGACCGCTCAACCGGCAGGGACGATTTGGATGGCTCGAGATCACGTTTTATGGGATATCGGTAGGTATAGGCGTAAACACCAGTCTGCCTTCACATCAGGCCAATCGGCCAAGACCGACCAAGATTGGTCGTCTTGGAACGCAGTTTAAGTGGGCGTGGACGTCACGGCTCTTCCGGCATTTTATCGGTTTTCTGTCTCGAAATCGATCCTCGACCACTTTCAACTTCACTAGGATGAATTGAGTGACCCGGATCATACTTTTGTGAGTAATGGGTATAGGCGCCTACACTGCCATCATGCCCGTCTACACGCATGTATGGTCGGCACAGCTAAAATTGTATCCCATGCTTGGTTTTCGACCAAGCTGAAGAGTGATGCCTACGCACCTCTTCAAAACCTAATTTCGTTGATCATGAGATGAGTGTATCAAAGATCATCTCATCCGTCCAACTACACCACTTAGTTATACAACCGGTCAGAAGTTAGTTGGTCAGTGAGCGTCATTACCCATCACTTTACCACACCAAGATGCGAGATACCTGCATAAAATACACATGATACTTCTGAAGTATCCAACTTCCGAATAACGCATTATTCAAATTCAGCATTACATGCTACCTATCGTGGATCCACGATCCACACGTTCAGACATCAATCATGTCACAAACTGAGGGGATACATACTGGGGTATTGGTGCGGCGGTTTTACGGCGTGCGGCGTGCAACGCGCCATCACAAGAACGTGTTAGGAAGTCATGGACAGTTAGAGATGAACAAGAGAAGTGGGCAAGACCGGTCGCGGTGGCACCGACACACAACTCCACTACTCCATCACTCCACTTCCTCCACTTCCCACGAGAGACGTGAATAAGGCTCAATGACTTGTATAAATAGGTTCTCCTCCCTATTTCCAAAAACAAGTCCGAGATAAAAACAGAAACCAAGTGTTAATACAAAACGTATTCCAACACCCGATAGCTTGCATCAATCGTTCCCCTGCTCATCTTTCTGTTACAAGTCATTCAAGCCAACACCTTCACAATCTCAACACCTTATTCGCTTCCTCCTAAGATCAACCCCATCTCCTTCACTTTGTGACCGAAACAAGTCTGGAATGGCCATTTCTTGGTTTAGCTAGGACTTGCACAGATTGACTTAATCTACAAGCACTCACCGCGCAGATGCATTTGTTTAGGGTTTAGATTCATTCCTCATCCCACACCCCAAATTACCAAATTCCACAGAGTAGTTTTCACCATAAACAATTGGCGACCACATCGTGGAGGTTAATCTCTCGGTTGTAAAGTCAATTTCTTCAAATTCGATTCAATTTCATCAATTTCAAAAAGGGTAGATCTTAGAATCAATTCAATCAACAATTCATTTCAAGATGGTGTAATTAAGGTCTGGATCGCAATCGTGCGATGGAGCTAGTATGGATAATAATCCTGTGGTGTCGAAGTACACATCGGTGGAGCCACCATGGTCAATACATCTCGTGGATCCGTCACTTCTACCATCGGCACCGGCAGTAGTAGGAAATGTTCGAGTAAATATAACGCCTCCCATCACGAGAGCTGAGCAGCCGCAAACCCCAGCATCACCTCAAGTGTAACACCTCCGAGTAGTCACCCGAGCAACAACTTTTTCACTCCTTCATCGGGACGAGGGCCGGAGGCACAAGATGAGGGACACCGTCTATTACCATTGCGGACTTGATGGAGAAACATAAGTTCTTGCTAAGACTCAAACGGATATGGCCGCAACTCGAGAAAAGAGGTACTCACTTTCCTTAAAACTTTGACCGAACGATTGCCGCAAGATTCACGACAACCCTTGGAGTCGACAAGAGATGCATTCAATACACCGGAGCAGGCGTTTCCCTGGACCCACACGAATGAAGAAACTCGTGTTGCTCTGAGCGCCAAAGGGAGAGGACCAGCCTTCCAACTTCATTACACGTGAGGATCTGGAACGACTTCTCCAAAATCGAGGAAAAGGGACCGAACGGATGTACACCAACATCGCCCACCATACCATCAAGATGTACAACGAATTCCTCTTCCAAGAGGTTACACCTCTCCCCAGTTCTCCCTCTACGATGGTATTGGTAATGCTCGTGAACACGTCTCTCGATTCTTGGAATCCTTGGGGGAACATGAATACAATCATGTTCTGCGCCTAAAAGAATTCTCGAAATCACTTACGGGGAGGGCGTACACCTGTTACAACAACATCGCGCCTAACAGCATATCCAATTGGAGCGAGATGGTCAGTGCTTTCTCCTAAAGTATTTCTTCGTGTCTGAACAAATCACCTTTTCAGATCTAGGAAGAATTCTTCAGCGGAACAATGAGCATCCTAACGACTTCGTCAAAAGGTTCAGAACCCAGCGTTTGGATTGTCACGATTCGAACGTCACCGAACGACAATTGGTGGAGTTGTGCATCAACGGGATGATACCCATATACCGCGCTCTGTTAGAGAATCTGGGCTTTCAAACGTTCTCTGGACTCCATGAAGCTGCCAAGCGTTCATCAACAACTGCACCAGCGTTGCTAGAAAGAACCAGAGTTGTTCGAAGTGAAGATTCACGTGAAAGTCGAGGGAGAAGGCGCCTCACGAACAAACAATACAACACTTTGGTCCTACGTGAGTGTAGTGGGCGGAGGAGAAAAGGAAAGCTCAAGTGACGGAACAACAAACCAAGCGGACATCCTAGGCACACAAGACTTCGTCTCGGAAAGGAGCGGACAAAGCTCCTGCACAAGAAACGAAGATGAGGTTTTCCTTTCCCCATGAATGAAGTGATAGAACTCTTGGAAGCATTGATCCAAGACGATGCCGTCAAGCTGCCTCCTATCAGGCGTCCTCCAATCGAAAGACATGGAAGATCCCAAATATTGTTTCTACCACAGATTCATTACATCATCCAACCAAAGATTGTAACAAGGTTGAAACAAATATTAGGGGAAAAGATAGAGACGGGGAACTCCATCTTGGAAACGAAGGTGTTCGTAGAGACCCTCTCCTATGAGGAACTGCATGATTTACGGGGATTCCTTCGCAAGACTATACAATCTATGATGGAGCACTTGTGTGAAATCATACTTCTCCAAAGGGCAGTGTCAAGACATATTTACGGCCCTCAACCACGTTGTGTCAGAAGGCGTTTGTATCCGAAGCGAGTCCAGGAACCCCCGAGTCTTTCTGAAGGACGCGGGCAAGGAAACCAGGGACTCCTAATGTCACTCGTTTGAGAGACATTGAGTTCGATAGCGCGTTGATTGATACGGCTTCGAATTTAACATCATTACTGTCAAGACCTTGAGAGCGGCAAAGATTTCCAAGCGGAAGCTACTTGTCCCAACTGTGATTAAAGATTCAGAAGGAAAACTCAGAGATGCATATGGATATATTGATCTCGAAGTCAAATTGGGGGATGCCTCGACACAAGCAAAGTTCTACATAGTCAAAGATCATCCCAACTACGACATGATCCTGGGACGCCCTTGGATGCATGGAAACAAAGCAATACTAGAAGTCCGTGTCCTCTCGGTTTCGATACTGAAAAGAATCTCAACATGCCTTCGGACCTCCCGATGATATGTCTGGTACCGCACCAGCAACTTGCCAACGTGACACGACTTCCCGGAGAGAGCCTGTCAGCATACATTGAAAGGTTCCGATCTCAAGTAAGTCTCATCACGCAACCTCTTTGCAACTACCGCCCCTCATTCGACAAGTCCTGGGACTCAGCTCCAACCAACAAACCAACCCCGGCTAGGAGATGTGAATGGGAAGCCGGCCCTTTCAAACGTTTTATCAAGAGCGTAGAGGCTTTCTTGGTCAAAGACGATAAGGCCAAGGTCCAAATATCTACACGCCCAAACCCATTTGGAATTGGAGACCAGTGGCGAAGACGACTACATTCAAGGTTGGGAGCATGATGGTGAAAATGATCACTCCACGACTCACCCATCGAAAGAGAAGAGGAACCGTACAGCAGAGATGTTATCCTAGGCGGTTACTACAAGCTCATCAACGTTGATAAACTAGAAGGCGTAACAATTCACTCACAATGGCTCAAACCCTACAGAACTTAAGACCTTTGTGCTACCACTTTCAGCGTCCTCCACCCTTTAAAACGATGTGCTATTTTTTCCAGCGTGTTTCCTTTTACAATTTCATGTCATACTTGTAATTCCCAGAAAATGATTGCAATACTTGCATTCATAGTTAGACTTTCAATTTCAATTTTCAATTTAATTGAAGCATTATTTCCACACGAGAACCTCTCTACCCCTAAAAACAAAAGGTCCTAAGTCAGCCTAAATCAACCCATTAGAGCAAGGAAGGAAACCTTAGGCAAACATCTCATGAGAAGAAGGAAGCGTAACGTGTGCACAAAAGGAAAATGATTTGAGCCATCTGCTTCAAACAAGGACAGGGAAGATCTTGCATCGGGAACACAGTCCGTGGATATTTCATTATGGCATTATTTCTTTTATCACAAAGAGTTATGTGTAAAGGCGCACCCTTGCGCTGAGAAAGGAGTGCAGTCTTGACAAAAGGTTATAAAAAAAAAAAAAACCTTTATTCAAAAAATCAAATAGAAGAAAACCTTGAACTCAGCTGCCACCGAATAAAAGGAAGATGTTCAAATGTACGGAATATACTTGGAAAAGCGAAAAAAAGAAAAAAGAAGAAAAGAGGTTTTAGTTGTCAAGAGGATCGACATCGCTTGCACCACTGTCGAGGTTACGCCGAGCGCCATCACCCAGTGATGCTCCTCCTTCGAATCTACCCAACTTTTACATCGAGACATCTCTTGACAAAGAGAAGACACTTCATCCCAACATCATCGGCGGGAGCATTAAAAAGAGCGCATCAACATTAGGAGTCGTACCAATTGCTTTCGGATGTTCGGGTTCCTCCGTGTCTGAGTCAAGAATTATCACGCCAAGTCTGGATTGGGTAATCACACTTATCTTCATTCGAGAGGATGTTTATGCTCAACCTCCGCCTCTTCAACATGTTGCATATCTCTGCCCTTGCGCTACTAAAGCACTGGCAACGCTTCCTCGCGCCTCCACCGCTCCTCCATGTCAATCGCAGGTGAAAGCGCCTGGATCGTCCTGGCTTGTCGCAGTGCGGGATAGACATCCCAGTATAGCACGACCGACTTCACGAAGTGGAAGATCAATCTTAGCCATTACTTCTTCATGCGCATGGGTTTAGGGCTTGTCAACGAAGCTTCTTTCTCGGGAGAAGCGTGAGAATGATCGTCCACCGCTTCCATGATAAACCGCAAAGGAGAAGAGGTTATGAGCACAAAAGAAAAATCATCAATCAATCAATCGATCAGTTAATCGGGAGATCAAATAAGTGCGGGGCGTTCTAGATATAGAATAAATGAGTGCGTGAGATGATTCTTTATAATCTCGCAAGTCAAAAGAATCCCCAGGAGAAAAGAAGTCTTTACTTACCACCTATAAAGGCTACCAATTCGGGATAACAATCAACGATGCTTATCGGATACATCCGAGGAAAGGCGGTGTGATGAAAGGGAGTACACCTAACCTGAGGAAGGACCAAGCTCGGATATACACAAGGGGAACCAAAGCGACTCACCAGATCAAGTCCTACTTCCTTCACAACTTCGATCAAAGACCAACCATTCGTGGCAATGCCGACGATGTCGGCCTATCCAGTAAAATATACATTCACCTTAGCTTGGTCATTTCAATGTACAAAATTTGTCACCATATCATGCCTACCCCACAATAGTGTAACCATTATGTGCTAGGCGGGGACTTAATGTTGATGGTGGAATTTCATTTAAGGTTAAAATTGTAAAACTAGAAAACTATGCGCCGACATCTTGTAAAAGATAAGGCCATCAATAAGTGTTGATACTCCCTCACTTAATTCACCTAGAATGGAGCATGTGGCAACAATCCCATTCTGTGAATACACGAAATTCATCCAGGTTGGAGCATGTAGCAACAATCCCATATACCCTGTGAATTTCTAGCATTATTAATTAATGCGCAATCAGCCTTGTATTTTCTGTACTCATTATCAGTGCGGCATGACGACTGAGTGTTGCTCTTACAGAGCAACACGAACCTCCAAGCATTATAATGAAACCATGTACGAAATACCCGTACAGCCGACTCTCGGTGTTATACTAGCCCCGATTGAGCCTCTCGGTGTGTTATACTAGCCCGATTGAGCATCCGGACTGACCGTATCGGTCCGGATATGATCACGCTCATCCAACTCCACAAGCATGATTGGATGACCTGCATCAATTCCATCACCCCAAGGTGTATGGAATATCCCGCCGAACCGACGCGGACCCGCATGGTCGGCCTCCCCGCAGATTGGCCTAGCTTGCCAAAACGTCCAAACCAATCAATATGGGCTAAAACCCTAAATTAGGTTTGCGGCATATTACATGTGTCGCAAAAACAGTCTCAACCATCCATCTTCGCAGGTATAGATGGAGGGTGTAGATGTAGATTCAAAGGGCCCCGAGCATGTCAACACAATCACCGAGGGCCCGCCTACATACCCGACCAATTGGTCAAGACCAACCATGGTTGGTTATCCTAATTCGTGCGCCCAAAACAAGCATGGTTACACGGCCGTGAAACCCAAATTAGGGTTTTGAGCATCACGAGCGTCCATCTTCTCCAAAGACGAACGGAGGGTCCAAGATTAGATTAAGCAGTCCGGTCATACCAAAGATGACCACCGTGGGCCCATCTATCCCCTCACCCGATCGGCCAAGGCATATCATGCCCGGTTATTCCAAGACGCGCGCCAAACTAGCGTGGTCACACCTCCCAAACCGCAGAACTAATCTCGACCGCTCAACTTCGCCGACGATTTGAGTGGTTCGGATCACGTTTTTATGGGATATCAGTGTAGGCGTGAACACCAGCCTACCACTTACACGCCAGGCCAATCGGCCAAGACCGACCAAGTTAGGGTCATCTTGGAACGCGCGCGGAAGTGAGCATGGTGCGCGGCTTTTGCGGTACCAAATTCCTATTACAAAATCGATCTCCACCACTCCTCTTGCCTGGCCAAATTGAGTGGCCTAGATTGCACCTTCATGGGATAGTGAGATATGGACGTGTACACCATCATGTTGTCTACACGCATGTATGGTCGGTCCTTTCCAAAAAACCTTCCCATGCTTGGTTTCGACCAAGTGAAGAGTGATGCTTGCGCACCTCTTCAAAAAACCTTAATTCATTAACTGGCCGCAGATGAGTGTCTCAAAGATCATCTCATCCGTCCAACTTCACCAGCTTGGTTATACAACCTCGGTCAGAGTTAATTGGTCAGTGAGGCGTCACCACCCATCACTTTACCACACCATGATGCAGTATCTGCATAAAATACACATGATACTTCACAAGTATCAACTTCCTGAATAACGCAGTTATTCAATTCATCATTACAAGCTGCCTTTCGTGGATCCACGATCCACACATTCCAGACATCAATCATGTCACAAACTGGGGGGATACATACTGGGGTATTGGTCTGGCGGTTTACAAGCGTCGCGGCGTGCAACGCGCCATCACAAGAACGTGTTAGGAAGTTATGGATTAAGTGAGCGATGACAGGAGAAGTGGGAAAGACCGGTCGTGTAGCATCGACACACAACTCCACTACTCCATCACTCCACTTCCTCCACTTCCGAGAGACGTGAATAAGGCTCAATGACTTGTATAAATAGGTTCTCCTCCCTATTTCCACCAACAAGAGCAAGGGATAAAAAAGAAACCAAGTGTTAATACAAAACACCGGAATCGAGCCTAGCTTGCATCAATCGTAGTTTCTGCCTAACTTTCTGTTACAAGTCATAAGCAAGCCAACACCTTCACAATCTCAACACCTTCTTCGCTTCCTCCCTAAGATCAACCCCATCTCCTTCACTTTGTGACCGAAACAAGTCCGGGAACGACCATTTCTTGGTTTAGGCCGGACTTGCACAGATTGATTTCCGAATCTACAAGCACTCACCGCAAAAATGCATTTGTTTAGGTTTAGATTCATTCCTCATCCACACACCCCAAATTACCAAACCAACAGAATAGTTTTCACCCATAAACAATTGCGACCACAGCGGAGGGAGGTTAATCTCTCGGTTGTAAAGTCAATTTCTTCAAATTCGATTCAATTTTATCAATTTCAAAAAGGGTAGATCTTAGAATCAATTCAATCAACAATTCATTTCAAGATGGTGGAATTAAGGTTTGGA
Organism: Papaver armeniacum; assembly: GCA_023531295.1. Taxonomy (NCBI): domain Eukaryota; kingdom Viridiplantae; phylum Streptophyta; class Magnoliopsida; order Ranunculales; family Papaveraceae; genus Papaver; species Papaver armeniacum. The sequence continues at coordinate 25,512 of JAJJWW010011207.1, forward strand.
TCAGCAATCAATTCTGATGGAGCTAGTATGGATAATAATCCTAGTGTCGAAGTACCTGTCAGTGGAGCCACCATGGTCAATACATCTCGTGGAGTCGTCACTTCTACCATCAACACCAGCGTAGCAGGAAATATTCCAGTAAATGTAACGCCTCCCATCACTAGAGCCAGAGCAGCCGCAAACCCCGGCATCTCCTCAGTGTAACACCTCCGGTAGTTACCAGAGCAACAACTTTCACTCCTTCATCAAGACGAGGAGCCGGAGGCACAAGAGGAGGGACACCGTCTATTACCATTGCAGACTTGATGGAGAAACATGAAGTTCTTGCTAAGACTCAAACGGATATGGCCGCAACTCAGAAAGAGGTACTCACTTTCCTTAAAACTTTGACCGAACGATTGCCGCAAGATTCACGGCAACCCTTGAGTCGACAAGAGATGCATTCAATACACCGGACAGGGCGTTTCCACTCGGACCCACATAAATGAAGAAACTCGTGTTGCTCCCGAGCGCCAAAGGGAGAGGGACCAGCCTTCCAACTTCATTACACGTGAGGATCCTGAACGACTTCTCCAAAATCGAGGAAAAGGGGACCGAACGGATGTACACCAACATCGCCCACCGTACCCTCAAGATGTACAACGAATTCCTCTTCCAAGAGGTTACACCTCTCCCAGTTCTCCTCTACGATGGTATGACTGGTAATGCTCGTGAACACGTCTCTCGATTCTTGGAATCCTTGGGGAACATGAATACAATCATGTTCTCGCGCCCGAAAGAATTCTCGAAATCACTTACGGGGAGGGCGTACACTGTACAACAACATCGCGCCTAACAAAGATATCCAATTGGAGCGAGATGGTCGTGCTTTCTAAGTAAAGTATTTCTTCGTGTCCAACAAATCACCTTTTCGAGATCTAGGAAGAATTCTTCACGGAACAACGAGCATCCTAACGACTTCATCAAAAGGTTGAGTAACCCAAGCGCTGGATTGTCACGACCCGAATGTCACCGAACGACAATTGGTGGAGTTGTGCATCAACGGATGATACCCATATACCGCGCTCTATTAGAGAATCGGGCTTTCAAACGTTCTCGAACTCCATGAAGCTGCCAAGCGTTCAAGAACAATCGCACCGGCGTTGCTAGAAAGAACCGAGTTGTTCAAGTGAAGATTCACGTGAAAGTCGAGGGAGCGGCGCCTCACGAACAAGCAATACAACACTGGTCCTTTCGTGAGTGTAGTGGGCGGAGGAGAAAAGGAAAGCTCCAAGTGACGGAACAACAAACCAAGCGGACATCCCCGGCACACAAGACTTCGTCTCGGAAAGGAGCGGACAAATCTCCCCGCACAAGACACCGAAGATATAGGTTTTCCTTTCCCCATGAATGAAGTGATAGAACTCTTGTAAGCATGGATCCAAGACGATGCCGTCAAGCTGCCTCCTATCGGGCGTCCTCCAACCGAGAAAGACATGGCGGATCCCAAATATTGTTGCTACCACAGATTCGTACATCATCCAACCAAAGATTGTAACAAAGTTGAAACAAATATTCAGGGAAAAGATAGAGACAGGGGAACTCCATCTTGGAAACGAAGGTGTTCGTAGAGACCTCTCCCTATGGGAACCGCATGATTTCTCGGGGATTCCGTTCAAGCAAGACTATACAATCTATGATGGAGCACTTTTGTGAAATCCTATACTTCTCCAAAGGGCAGCGTCAAGACATATTTACGGCCCTCAACCACGTTGTGTCAGCGGGCGTTTGTATCCGTAAGCGGCCCAGAACCCTAGCCTTTCCCCGAAGGACGCGGCAAGGGAGATTGGGGACTCCTAATGTCACTCGTTTGAGAGACATTGAGTTCGATAGCGCGTTGATTGATACGGCTTCCGAATTTAACATCATTACATGTCAAGACCTTGAGAGTGGCAAAGATTTCAAAGCAGAAGCTACTTGTCACCCAACTGTGATTAAAGATTCAGAAGGAAAACTCAGAGATGCATATGGATATATCGATCTCGAAGTCAAATTGGGGGATGCCTCGACACAAGCAAAGTTCTACATAGTCAAAGATCATCCCAACTACGACATGATCCTAGGACGCTCTTGGATGCATGGCAACAAAGCCATACTAGAAGTTTGTCCTCTACCGGTTTCGATACTGAAAGAATCTCCAACATGCCATCTTGACCTCCCGATGATCGCGCCCCTGTCGCACTTTTGACAACTTGCCAATGCGACACAACTTCCCTGAGAGAGCCTATCAACACACACCGAAAGGTTCCGATCTCAAGTAAGTCTCGTCACGCAACCCTCTTTACAACCCGCCGCCCCTCATTCTGACAAGTCCTGGGGACTGGCTCCAACCAACAAACCAACGCTGGCTAGGAGATGTGAATGGGAAGCCGGCCCTTTCAAACGTTTTATCAAGAGCGTAGAGGCTGTCTTGGTCAAAGACGATAAGGCCAAGGTCCAAATATCTACACGCCCAAACCCATTTGGAATTGGAGACCTGGTGACGAAGACGACTACATTCAAGGTTGGGAGCATGATGGTGAAAATGATCACTCCACCCGACTCACCCACCGAAAGAGAAGAGGAACCGTACTGTAGCAGATGTTATCCTAGGCGGTTACTGCAAGCTCATCAACGCTGATAAACTAGAAGGCATAACAATTCACTCACAATGGCTCAAACCCTACCGAACTTAAGACGCTGTGCTACCACTTTCCAGCGTCCTCCACCCTTTAAAACGATGTGCTATTTTTTCCAGCGTGTTTCCTTTTACAATTTCATGTCATACTTGTAATTTTTAAAATGATTGCAATACTTGCATTCATAGTTAGGACTTTCAATTTTCAATTTTCAATTTAATTGAAGCATTATTTCCACCGAGAACCTCTCTACCCCTAAAAACAAAAAGTCCTAAGTCACCTAAATCAACCCATTAGAGCAAGGAAGGAAACCTTAGGCAAACATCTCATGAGAAGAAGGAAAAGAACGTGTGCACAAAAGGAAAATGATTTGAGCCATCTGCCCCAGCAAGGACAGGAAGATCTTGCATCAGGAACACAGGTCCGTGGATATTTCATTATGGCATTATTTCTTTTATCACAAAGAGTTATGTGTAAAGGCGCACCCTTGCGCCTGAGAAGGATCAGTTGCAGTCTTGACAAAGGGTTATAAAAAAAAAAAAAAAAAAAAAAACCTTTATTCAAACAATCAAATGGAAGAAAACCTAGAACTCGGGCTGCCACCGAGTACAAGGAAGATGTTCAAATGTACGGAATATACTTGGAAAGCGGAAAAAAAAAGAAAAGAGGTTTAGTCATCAAGAGGATCGACATCGCCGCACCACTGTGCTCAGTTCTCGCTTCCAGCGCCATCACTGTTGATGCTCCTCCCTTCGAATCTACCTCAACTTATGCATCAGACATCTCCGCAACAGCACACTCCATCCCAACATCATCAGCGGGAGCATTAAAGAGCGCATCAACATTAGGAGTCGTACCAATTGCTTTCAGATGTTCAGGTTCCTCTGTGTCGGAGTCAAGAATTATCACGCCGTCCTGGATTGGGTAATCACACTTATCTTCATTCAGAGGATGTTTATGCTCAACCCTCCGCCTCTTCAACCGCGCTGCATATCTCTCTGCCCTTGCGCTTACCAGTACTTGCAATGCTTCCTCGCGCCTCCACCGCTCCTCCATGTCAATCGCAGCTGAAAGCACACAGATGCGTCCCCTGGCAATACGCAGGTGCAGGATAGACATCCCCTGTATAGCACGGCCGACTTCACGAAGTGGAAGATCAATCTTAGCCATTACTTCTTCATGCGCATGGGTTTCGGGCTTGTCAACTTCGAAGCTTCTTTCTGGAGAAGCGACAGAATGATCGTCCACCGCTTCCATGATAAACTGCAAAGGAGAAGAGGTTATGAGCACACAAAAAAAAAATCATCAATCAATCAATCGTCCAATCGGAGATCGATAAGTGCGGCGGAGAAGACGAGATATAGAATAAATGATTGCATTGAGATGATTCTTTATAAGCAAGTCGTTATGATAAACTTCAAAGGAAAAAGAGCACAAAAAAAAAATCATCAATCAATCAATCGATCGATTAATCAGAGATCGATAAGTGGAGCAAGCACGAGATATAGAATAAATGATGCGTGAGATGATTCTTTATAATCTCGCAAGTCGAAAGAATCCCGGAGAAAAGAAGTCTTTACTTACCACCTATAAAGGCTACCAATTTGGGATAACAATCAACGATGCTTATCGATACATCCGAGGAAAGTCGTGTGTGATGAAAGGGAGTACACCTGACCCAAGGAAGGGACCAAGCTCGGATATACACAAGGGGAACCAAAGCGACTCACCAGATCAAGTCCTACTTCCTTCACAACTTCGATCAGGACCAACCAGTTCCAGGGCAACGCCTGACGATGTCGGCCTATCCAGTAAATATACATTCACCTTAGCTTGGTCATTTCAATGTACAAAATTTGTCACCATCTCATGCCTACCCCACAATAGTGTAACCATTATGTGCTAGGCAGGGGACTTAATGTTGATGGTGGAATTTCATTTAAGGTTAAATTGTAAAAGCCAGAAAACTATGCGCTGACATCTTGTAAAAGATAAGGCCATCAATAAGTGTTGGATACTCCCTCACTTAATTCACCTAGAATGGAGCATGTGGCAACAATCCCATTCTCATGGAATACACGAAATTCATCCAGGTTGGAGCATGTAGCAACAATCCCATATACCCTGTGAATTTCTAGCATTATTAATTAATGCGCAATCAGCCTTGTATTTCGTACTCATTATCGGTGCGGCATGACGATCGAGTGTTGCTCTTACGAGCAAACACGAACCTCCAAGCATTATAATGAAACCATGTACGAAATACCCGCATGTGCTGACTCTCGGTGTGTTATACTAGCCCGATTGAGCCCTCTCGGTGTGTTATACTAGCCCGATTGAGCATCCGGACCGACCGTGCTCGGTCGGATATGATCACAGTCATCCAACTCCACAAGCATGATTGGATGACCCAGATCAATTCCATCACCCCAAGCAGGTATGGAATATCCACTGCCGAACCGACGCGGACCCCGCATGGTCGGCCTCCCCAGAGATTGGCCTAGCTTGCCAAAACGTCCAAACCAGAGCGTATGGGCGGAAAACCCTAAATTAGGGTTTGCGGCATATTACATGTGTCGCAAAACGGTCTCAACCATCCATCTTCACAGTATAGATGGAGGTGTAGATGTAGATTCAAAGGGCCCTGAGCATGTCAACACAATCACCGTGGGCCCGCCTACATACCGACCAATTGGTCAGACCAACCATGGTTGGTTATCCAAATTCGTGCGCCCAAACAAGCATGGTTACACACGGCCGTGAAACCCAAATTAGGTTTTGAGCATCACGAGCGTCCATCTTCTCCAAGACGAATGGAAGGTCCAAGATTAGATTAAAGGTGTCCTGGTCATACCAAAGATGACCACCGTGGGCCCATCTATCCCCTCACCCGACGGCCAAGGCATATCATGCCTGGTTATTCCAAGACGCGCGCTCAAACTAGCGTGGTCACACCTCCCAAACCGCAAATAATCTCGACCGCTCAACTTCGCCGGACGATTTGAGTGGTTCGGATCACGTTTTCATGGGATAGTCATGTGTAGGCGTGAACACCAGCCTACCATTTACACGCCAGATCGGCCAAGACCGACCAAGTTAGGTCATCTTGGAACGCTGCTGAGTTCTAAGTGAGCATGGTGCGCGGCTTTTGCGTACCAAATTCTATTACAAAATCGATCTCCACCACTCCTCTTTGCCGGCCAAATTGAGTGGCCTAGATTGCACCTTCATGGGAGGTGAGATATGGACGTGTACATCATCATGTTGTCTACACGCATGCCCTGGCCGGGTCCTTTCCAAAACCTTCCCATGATTGGTTTCGACCAAGTCAAGAGTGATGCTTGCGCACCTCTTCAAAACCTTAATTCATTAACGGTCCAGATGAGTGTCTCAAAGATCATCTCGTCCGTCCAACTTCACCAGCTTGGTTATACAACCCTGGTCAGGAGTTAGTTGGTCAGTGAGGCGTCACCACCCATCACTTTACCACACCATGATGCAGTACCTGCATAAAATACACATGATACTTCACAAGTATCAACTTCCTGAATAACGCAGTTATTCAATTCAGCATTACATGCTACCTTTCGTGGATCCACGATCCACACATTCCAGCACATCAATCATGTCACAAATCGGGGGATACATACTGGGGTATTGGTCTGGCGGTTTACAGCGTGCTGCGTGCAACGCGCCATCACAAGAACGTGTTAGGAATTTATGGACTAAGTTAGAGATGACAGGAGAAGTGGGCAAGACTGATCGTAGCATCGACACACAACTCCACTACTCCATCACTCCACTTCCTACTAGAGAGACGTGAATAAGGCTCAATGACTTGTATAAATAGGTTCTCCTCCCTATTTTCACCAACAAGAGCAAGTCGAGACAAAAACAAAACCAAGTGTTAATACAAAACACCGGAACCGATAGCTTGCATCAATCGTAAGCTGGTTCATCTTTGCTACAAGTCATAAGCAAGCCAACACATTCACAATCTCAACACCTTCTTCGCTTCCCTCCCTAAGATCAACCCCATCTCCTTCACTTTGTGACCGAAACAAGTCCGGGAATGGCCATTTCTTGGTTTAGGCCGGACTTATACAGCATTGATTTCCGAATCTACAAGCACTCACCGTGCAGTGCATTTGTTTAGGTTTAGATTCATTCCTCATCCACACACCTCAAATTACCAAATCCAGCAGAATAGTTTTCACCCATAAACATCTCGCTTTCATCTTTGATTGCTTTGGGATAAAAACTTATCAATCATTTCACTAAGCCTTTTTGCCGAGTTCTTCACCTCCGACCGAGTCTCCTTCGCCTCTTTGCGAATCCGCTCATTCCCGATGTGATCTGCTCTCCTTTAAAAATGGTCTTTATCACGCCTAGACCTCTTCGATTGATCATCATTGATATGATCATCCCTTTGTCTATGTCTCTGTGTGACTTGGTCTGGTTCGCCTATCTTGATCGACCGTGTAGTAATGATCATCATCGGTCTTATAACGATCATAATAGTCGTCATTATGGTGATCACGACTTTGATAATCGCTTTCCGACATCCTCGCTTGCATCAATTCGATTGAGTTGACGATCGTCAAGAGCTTCGTCCCCTCTGCGTGGGTTGTCTCGTTCTTGATGAGTACGACGGTTTGACCTATCACTTTCGGAATGCGGAATAGTTGCTTCTTCAAGCTCCTTTCTTTTCTCCAATGCAATCTTGAAGTCGCTTGTTTTCCTTTTCTAATTCCCCGGAAATGCTCATTTTAACGTCAAGTCGATAGGAGTCACCGGGGATTGTTAACTTGTGCAGTGGTGGGTTGTTAGCTTGGGCGGTGAGTTGTTAGCTCGCGCAGTGTGGGTGAGTCCGCACTCCTATTAGCGATGTCCTCTTGATTTAAGCCGCTAGATGCTGGGGTGTTGACTTTGAGTCCTCTCTCGATTTTATTGAGGTTTTCGCTAATGGTCCGGGAGGTGATCTATGTAAGTGAACATTGTTTTCCTAAGACTTGGATTGATCTCAGTAACGAGCGGTCGATGCCGCTGATGAAATCGATGTTTCCTTTCGTCCCTTTCGCCTTGATGAGTATGGACGACGCTCCTTAAAGTTCGATTGTTGACATGTTGACCTGAAAGATTTCCGGTAGGTGCATCAGCATCCACCTCAAATCGATTTGCTCTTGAAGAATCCATAAGTTACTCTTTCTTTATTAACTTTGCTTTTAACAACTTTTTTCTAACTTTCAAAGAACTTTTTAGATATTCTACAACTTTCAAAACGCTCGTAAACGCTTCAAAACGTTTAGAAACTTTCGCAGCTTTTCAATCTTCCGCAACTTTCTCAAAACGTTCAAACTTTCTCGCAACTTTCGAAAAACGCTCGTAAACTTTCAGAAGCTTTCTCGATCTTCCGCAACTTTCTCAAAACGTTCGTAAAACTTCCCGCAACTTCTCAAAACGTTCGTAAACTTTCTGCAGCCTTTTGGATCTTCCGCAACTTTCTCAAAACGCTCTAAACTTTTCAACTTTGTTCACAATGATTTTGAAACCCTAGTTTCCAAAATCATTTGGGAACAACTTCTTTCACTTGAGAACACGATCTTTACTCGTAGTCCCCTTAAGAGGCGCCAAAAGATGTTGGTGCAAAAATTAATTACCTCAACACTCTTCGAGATGTGTATGATGATCGAATCGCCGTTGATTAGATTCTCCAAGAATTGTTGATGAAAAGTGGAGGAGGTACCAAAGACACTCCGATGCTAAAATCAACAAGATTTCTATGCAAGTAAGTTGTGAGAAAAGGAATAGAAATTGTGTATTTTGAGTTGGATTTAGCCTATTTATAGGCCTAAAACCCTAATTTGGTTCCATAATAACCCTAGATTTGTAGTTATCCGGCATTAACTACCAAGATTTGTACTTATCCTTTTAAGATTCTTATCTATCTTGTCAAGATTTTGAGTTTATCTTGGAAGATCCTTATTATCTTCACAAGATTTGAGTTTATCTTCGAAGATCCTTATTATCTTCACAAGATTTGTATATCCTCACAACATTTGTATTTATCTTGAAAGATCCATGTCTATCTCTTCAAGATGTGTATCTATCTCGAAGATCCTTGTCTATCTTCCAAGATTTGTGTTCATCTAAAAAATGACTTCTACAAATAAGTCATTTGGGCTTCTATAATAAGCTAGACCGGGTATTGGGCTTCCACAAGCCATGGGTTTCCTCAATAAACCTAACGATTTCCACACAAACCGTATCGGGCTTCCATAATAAGCCGCAGGTTTCTCATGGTTTCTCAATAAACCCACCATAATGCCGTGTGGTTTCTCATTCCACAATAAAACCGTATTGGGCTTCCATAATAAGCCGTGGGTTTCTCAATAAACCCAACTTGGGCTTCTCAATAAACCGTGATCGGGCTTCCATATTGCCGTGTGGGTTTCTCAATAACCCACCGCTTCACAATAAACCGTATTGGCTTCCATAATAAGCCATGTGGGTTTCCTCAATAAAACCCACCGCTTTCCACAAAACCGTATCGGGCTTCCATAATAAGCCATGGGTTTCCTCAATAAACCCACCGGTTTCCACAATAAACCGTATTTACCAATATCAAATAGCTTTGTGCGTACGCAATACACTATTTTAATAGGGTACAAACAATTAGAATTAACTTAATTTCTTATTAGGAAAGCAGTTAGCCAAAGTAATCCTTCCCCCGATTCAACAAGCTAACTAAGATCATAATTTAACTTAGCTGCTTATCAGAAAACCGATTGTCGAAATATTTCTTCCTCTAATTTCCATAACCGCACCCCCATAAAAATATATCATTAAGCACGAAGTTCAAATAAGAACTTTCCCCCTGGTAAGTGTTATCCTCTAACAGAATGAGAGTAACAACAAGACAACCTTTATCAGAGAAAGGTTAAGAAAATAACTTTAGTAATCTACCGACACAAGAATCAACTAAACCTAAACCACTTATATATACTAAATACTAATTACCGCCGATAAAAGAATTAAGTATAAGCCGCTTAGTGATATGATATAGTAACATAAAATTGGTTAAAAAGACCAAAATCAATAATTCCTGAGTGAAAAGACATTTATTTTGATAATGTTTAAATGGACAAAAATATAAAATATGACGTGATGCAACCAAGCTTCATCCTACCAATTTTCAAATTCTTTTTCTTATTTTTAATTTACATCGTGATGCATCCAGCTTTCATCCTCGCTATTTTTGTTTAAGCCAGATGAACTAGCTTCATCTTTGCTATTTTTTTTATCCATTTCACCCATAATAATTTTTACTCGTCCATCCGAACCACGTTTTAAAATTTTTTACAAACGACCCATTTTCCAACGCAAGGATTTAGTTAGAAATTTGTTATAATCCTATTTGTTCACTAGGTCTTAGTTAGCGAGTGGACTTTTGCTCTCCCACTAATAAGTGGCCATGGCCTGATATTTTTAGGTTTTAGATTTCCGTTTGCATTTTGCAGGAGAAAAAGGAAGATTTCCATTTGCATATCATGAATGTGATCATGCATGGCGTGATTGTACACACAACTAGGTCATGGACCGATGGTGATAGTTTTATTGGCAGGATAGGTAGGCCAAGAATATTAAACAAGGAATTTAGTTCCCTAACAACCAACCCGACGATATGAACTTACTATCACTGACCGCAAGATTTTCAAAATCTCCTCGCAGGGTAAGTAGGGTCGTCGAGACATCGAATTTAATGGACTCGTATCACGGAGGAATTGGACTGCACCTTGCGGAAATTACCAAAACAAACCGGCAATTCAGCATCATTCTTGGTTTCGGGTTTTGACAGGGCAATAGGGAGAAGAATAATTAGTTAAGGCTGTCTGTGATGGACCATTCAAAGTTTAACCATCTCATCCTTCTAAGATTCCTTAAGATATCCTTCTAAGATATTCCAATAGAAAGGCAATTTCCAGAAGGAGCAGTATTTGATCATCTCCGGCCACCTAAAGGTGTCAGGGACAGTTGTCCTCAGCTTTTTAGCTGGATCTTCATCTTCTAGTGCTCATACCTGACGAGGACCAAAAACAAGTCTGACTTAACCAACTACCAGCCAACCATCATCATCTACTTGTACCTAACATATATTACATCTGACACCCTTTAACCCAACACTAAAATCTAACAACTAAAACAAAGCCCATACTCGATACTTCCCATAAAAAACTTTTCCTCCAGTAAGCAGTATATACCCGGGTCTCCTGTAACAAAACTCCCATTTTTCCTAAAAAAGTCCTCTCACTCTCCCGATCATTTCGAACACAGTAAAGGGGAATAATGTATTTTAACAAGTAATCCTTGTAAGTAACAAACACTCACATAAGTACCAACACTTGTCTCTCTCCTCTCCCGCGCCGATATAAACAAAGCTTAAAAAAAAAAAAAAAAAAAAAAAAAACTTCCCCATTATAAACTCTCTGATCTCACACTCTTCGTGCATTCCCCTTCTTCTCTTTTTTCTCACAAGAGATCTTTATTTATCTCTCGTTCTCTAAATCTCTTTCCGTAGATCAAAGCAATGCATCCATTTCTGGTCTACTTCTGTTTGTATTTCTAGATGTTTCTCTCAGCAAAATCAGGTATAATTACTTATCATCGCGATCTCTGAATTTTCGTTGGTTTTTTATTTATTTTTAATTTAGGCTTATTTTTCAGTATTTTTTCTTACTGTATCTTTCCTCAATTTTATTGAAAAATTGGGATCTTAAGGGGACTTTTTTTTTTTTTTTTTTTTTTGTTTTTGTTTGTTTTTTTTTTTTTTTTGTTTTTTTTTTTTTTTTTTGAAAAAAATACAAGTGAAAGATTTGGTGTTTTTATGATTATTGAAACTTACAAAGTTGTAGCATCTATTGAATGAAGACAGTGATGTTCTCATCAATTCTTATATTTTCTTTACATGCATTTATTTAATGAATGTAGTTCTATAGTGTCAGATTTCTCTTAACAATTTGAATTTCTTATGGAGGTTTTTAGTCCCTATTAACAATTTATCGTGTTTGAAGAGGAGGGATCAATTTGTTGGTTTCTTGTTTAGATTTATTTTTGTTTTTATGGTGTAGAAACTGTTTGCAATCACAGTTCTGTGAGTTAGTCTTATTACAGTGATGAACTCAGGGAGCGCATTCTATTGCCATAAATGGTGTAAGACAACGGCCATTGGGTCAAGCCGAAAGGCTGGTTCCACCTTGATAAACAGTAGATGAGTGTTGGGAGAACATTAACATACAGTTTTTAGATTTATTTTACATCATTGCGCCAAAATATTACCTTTTCCAAAATGTATATATTATTGTTACTTTCTATAGTTACCATATACAGTGACCAATTTCTTTATTCATTACCTAAGAGTAATGTAAAAGAATGACACACTATTATCATGATGTGTCAACATAGCAGATATGTTAGGTTGGTTAGATGTTGCATGTGAGAAAATGGCAGCCTTTGCTGCTAACATTTGCATGCTAGTATAGTAGAGCTTTTGTAGACACTAACACCTAATTTGACATTAAAAGTTGCAGATACACATGACACACTATGGTACAAAATTGTATGCTGTTTTTCTGTAAGATTAGATAGAATTCCGTTGTTTGTTTTTTGTCAACCTGAAAATAATCTCAAGTTTCACGTTCTTCTTTTGAGCAGGTTAGAGTGGTCTGAATTCAGTTATTTCTACTCAGAAACCAAACTTTCTTTTCACTTAGGTCACGACCAGTACCATTTTGCCGCTTCCAAGTTTCCTGTGCGGTATGTTTCTTGTAGCATTAATCATGCCTTAATTTTTGTACATTGGTTTTATAGCCAACATGTGACTTGAATATAGCTTCATAAATTATATTCTGGAAAATACCCTTTTTCACCACATCTACTTTCAAAAGAAAGGAATAGAACAGTAGTATTTTACTTTGCACTAAAAACGTTACGCAATGACATGTGTTCTCTTCCTTCTTCACCCTGATTTTGGTGTCTAATGCAAATTTGTGTAAGCAATAGTATGCTATTACGTATAATGCAAATACACACTTGCACTTGTATCTTTGTACGCCTGAGCCTTTGGCCATTGATATTTTTTCATACCCTATTTTCTTTCTTTCTTCCTCGCTCTGACTGGGATCTTTGAGATGACTATGTACTATAGTTCGGGTGGAGGAACTCAGGACACCCCTTTGGGTAATGCACCGGATGCTCCTATAAAACTGTGGTTAATCAGTCTTGGTTGAAATGGAATTTATACGTACACAATCGTTAGGAAAATCAAACTTATTGCTCCCAAGGATCTTGACATTGTCTTGGTCCAAACATCAAATTCAGCTTTCCAATCCACCCCTAGGCACGTGGGATATCAGTGCCTTTAAGGACTGCTTGGCATGTCCATCACAAACCCATGTTGTTTAGGGCAAGTGCATATGGCGTGGCGCTGGTTATAAAATCCTGGGCGCGGCATGGAAATATAATTCACACACGTGTATTTATGTAAATGTGTAGGAATTCCATATCAAAATAATTAACTTAGGTAACTTATTGAAAAATATTTGCTAAAGATTTGAATAAGATTTTGTTTTCATTTTTGAAAAGATGCCACTCTGGCAACCAACCCACCGGCGCTTTGGCCTGGACAACAGTTTATAAAAGTGGCATCTTTTTGCCACTGTGAGGCGCCCAGTGGGGAATAATGTCACTTTTGCGCCCAGGCTACGCCTTGCAGAACATAACACAAAATCTCGGTTCATAAACGTTAAACTGATGGTAGACTTTGATGGTCCAACCCATATGTTATGTTGCTCAGTATCATTAGCCATTTTCATTAGCTTGCTTTGGTCATTGAATGGTTTGGATACTGTAAACAGTGTAACTTTTGGGATTTGGTGCATCCTTGGGAGGCCTTTTCATATCTCTTCAGTGATTTTGTAGCATAGTAATGAAATCTGAACTACATTTTATAATCACATCAATCTAGAGTTCGTCATGCGATAACCTTGTGTCTCCTATTTAGTAATCTTTATGCCATTACGTAAACCCTGGCATTTTTTGAATGTGTTTGAGCAGGCCAAGAAAGAGACAGTTGATAAGGTCTGTGAAATAGTGAGGAAACAGTTGGCATTACCAGCTGACTCCACACTCTCCGGTGAATCAAAGTTCTCTGCACTCGGAGCCGATTCTCTCGATACGGTAACTTAAATAATCCTGTATCGTGTTTTGTTTTTGTGTTGTATAGTCAGTAAATTTTCTTACTTTTCTCCTAAAACAAGCATTGTTTAACTACAGGTTGAGATTGTTATGGGCCTTGAAGAGGCATTTGGGATCAGCGTCGAAGAAGAGAGTGCACAGAGTATCGCTACTGTCCAGGATGCTGCTGATATGATCGAGGATCTGCTCAAGTAAGATTGAGACAAGAAGCAGAATAGTTTTGAGTGGAGAGTCTACCATGGACAGTAGGAGCTCATCAGTTTCAGTTTTCAGTTTATCTTTTCAAAATTTAATTTTAGGCACTCATGATTCCCAGTAATGATGAACTTTATCTTTGGTTCTCCAAATTTTCAATCTTTAAACGGAACCATTCAATCTCTAGCGTGTGTTTGTTAGTTTTGACTTTCTGTTTATTAAAGTTTGTGTTCAATGATGTGTTGGTACCTATTTTCATCACTCTTTTAAGTCCAATGCCCGTAGAATACTTGTTAAAAATTCCAGAGACTGTTTGTCAGTCTGAATGAATTTTTATAGTTTTGTAGAACACAAAAGATAACAATAATTTTGGTCAAATTCATGCTGTAAAACTTTCTCACAAAAACTGGATAATAAGTCAGTTTGGTAAGAGTGTAACAAAATGGTCACATTAACCAGGCCGGTAGGTCTGTGCTCAAGGCTTCACCGGTCTATCATATGAATATTTTTTTCTATTTCTAATAACATTATCCACCGGATGGAACAATCCCAAAGAGATTTATGGTGGGGAAAACTAGATCAGGTGGTCTTTACTTGAAAAATTTGGGAAAATTTTGTACTAAGTTCCAAGGGATCTTAAACATATAAGAAATTTAGCTTTATTTGCTAAAACTGCTTGGAATTTATTACATGCTCAGCAAGATTTATGCTTTAGGATCTTGAGATGTAAGTGCTTTAAGAATTGCTCTCCATTTCATTACACAATGAGCAAAGACTGTTCTTGGGTATGAAAAAGCATTTGCAGAGGTTTAGACTTTATTTTGCATAATGCTAATTGGGAATTGAGGATGGTAGTATCATCTTGGATTTTGGAGACAATTGGATTCCAAATGTTGCTCAGCCTTTATGTGTTGCCTACCCAAATCCTAATTTCCTAGTCTCTGATTTGATAGACAAAGATACCAATAGTTGGAACCTCGATTCAGTTAATGCATATTTTACTCCTCAAAATGCACAACTCATTCAGGGCATTAGATTTCCCCTCTTTAGCCATGACAGACTTATTTAACCATTTACTAAAAACGACGACTCAGGTTAAAACAATATAAACTTTTGTCTGGTCAATTTGGGCATATGCATAATCCGCAAAAATGTTAATCCAATCTATAAATAACTTTAAAACTCTATGCTTCTAAAATTGCAATTTTAATTAAATATTATGAGAACATTTTTCTATACAAAACCATTATTTGTAGATTCAACAATAGTGTGATATAGATTACAATATGTGTGGGACTATGGTGCCCAGAAGATCTCCAGGCACATTATTTTACAACTGTCCTTTCTTATGCAGTTCGGAGCTTTAACACCTTATAGCAATCTAGTCTCAAATTAGAGTTCTTCTTGAAGATTAGGTTAATCGGTGATTAACTTCAATATTCTAAAGAATAAGAGTTGCGAATTATTTTCTTTATTGCATAGTTATATGGAGAGATAGATGTTCTTTCACTTTTCGGGGTAAAAATCTAAACCACCATACTACTGCAAGATTAGCTCTAAAGCTTGTGAACGATACAGAGTCATTTCTTAGAACTGAGCTTGCTTCAAATTCACATGTTTCTCTATCTATTGTGGGAAATGATCTAAATTCAGTAACATCCTCACTACCAGAGAATTGCTTTATTATTTGTAGTGAGGCTTCTTATGACAGTAACACTAATATGATGGGAACTGGTTTAATAATGAATGATTTTGCAGGAAACTATATTGGCTTCAAAGTCATTCCAGGAGTAGCAAGGAATGCGGAAGAAGTAGAATGTTCGTCCTTGTTGGAAGCTAGTGTTTGGGCGATAGATAGGAATATGTGATAAGTGCCTGAAATACATCTTTTGAATGTCAATTACTTATACTTTTCTTATTTATTTCTCTTGTATTTTTGTATATTACGTTTGTTTTCTATTTTGCAGGAATTTTGGAGTCATTGGAGTAAAAGAAGAAGAAATAGGTGAAATGAGGCAAAATTGTCATTTCACAGGCAAGTGCTATTGGGAGCCCAGCTGAGGATAAGGGGCATCCATATGAGAGATTCGCTAAAGACAGACTATTGTTCGTTAAGGGCACCTCCTCCTTTATAAAACTAGGTCGAGCCAAGTGCAATATTATTACAGAATTCAACTTTCCCCTCTCACTGAACTGAGAAGACGTTGCAGCTGCACCTCCATTCACTGCCGGCAAACCATGGCTCTAGTGGTTATGTACATATGGCCAGTTGAGATGAGATTACAGAGCTAAGAACAACACGACCCAGTGTGTATCAATTTGTATCAGTTTTCAAAAGAGTTTGAGACCGAGAACACAAGGAAGAAGAAGTTTAGTAATATGGTGATGAACAAAGGAGATAATGAAGTGTTTAGAGTTCTCATACAATCAGGAAGGATGGGTATGGCTTCGATTGAGTTCAGTAAGGATTTGAGCTCAGTTTTGGGCTGAGACAATAGAGAAAAAACTGAAGTTTTCTGCCATTGATACGTGATGATGAACGAAGGGAATTCAGAGCTTATTTAGAATGTATGAATGATTATGAGTGGTGGGTGATGCTTGTAATCACATTTGCAGGTTGCGGAGAACTCAATACAACAACAAAATGAGTGTCTCTGCTTTACAAGTTTCAGGCACATAATGTGCTTGTAAAAAGGCCTGAACCAGTCTGCTGCCAAGTTCCTTACTGAACCAAGAAGATTAACTCTCTGTCGTTGGTTTATCATACGAAGGGAGGAGAAATTATTTATTATTTGCAGTCGTTCTTTGAAGTTATGATTTAAATGAATGGGTTTTGTATGAGACTTGAAATGTCGCAAGGAAAGAGAGAAGAGTTGAACTACTTGATGAGTGCCAAATATTGCATATTTCTACACCTTTTTATTGGCATTTAACTCATCTTTTGTGCTCAGAAATCAGATATTATCCCAAATTCTGTATTTTCTCTGTTTTCAAGAATAAATACTTGTACTAATTAATTTTGTGTTTTTAGGTAGTAAATAAAGCTCGGAGGAATTAAGGAGCCAAAAGAGCAGAAAATTGGAGACGAGCGTCTATGGAGCAGAAAGCCAAAGCCCGCGCGCGCATCAGTTGCAACTCAACAAGTAGCAACCCATTTACAAGACATAGGCTAGAGCAATCCAAGACCCGGCCCATAACCCGGATCCAAAGCCCATCTTATCCTGAGCCGCCAGATCTGACCCTTCCACATCCAACGGTCGCTCCATCCCTTGCATCGACTCTCGCTGCTCCCGCCTCACACCCAAGCTACCTACACCTTCACCCATCGACCAAACACCCCATTTCTAAATTTCTCTTTTCTTTCTCCCCGACAAAACCAGAGAGCACCATCTCCTTCACCCGACCTGTTGCAGAACCACCTCACCACCTTCACCATCTCCTTCTCCCGAAACAGCAGTAGCACAGCCACCACAGCCACCTTCTCCGTCACTCTAGCTCAAGCTACCTCTTTCTTAAACCTCCTTGCTCCCTATAAGCTGGAGTTTGAGATAGATGGAGCTAAGTTTTCAACATCTCATTAATGGCTACCGAGGCCGGGTGGAAGAGGAGCAGATGCAGGTTTGCATTTAATTTCAATTTAGAGCATTAGAAGATGTAAGAGGTAAAAATCAAGTTGTTCTTCATTTTAGAGAAAGGCAGTCAATTTTTAGGGTTTATTTTATGCTTAATTTTAGATCTGTTTTAGCAATTGCATGATGTTAAGTTATTTAAGCGGTTTAGAATGAAACCCTTGATTGCATGCTAAGTCAATTACTATCTTTTATTGTTCTTGTTTTGTGATGTTTTAGGAAGAGTGAATTAATTTTTTGGGTAGAATTAACACAGCGATTAGGTGTCTTGTAATAAGAGACACTAATACTAGGGAGTTAATGAGTAGCTAATACATCTTCCATTATATCCTTCCACAGGAAGAATCAAGAACATAACCGAATAGGTATTGCCTTAGCATAAGATCAGGTGTGGAATCAAACTACCTAGTGTTCTCAATACATTTACAATCTATCTTCTTTGCCTTAGATTGAGTCACAAATCATTTAGTCGTTCGATACAAAACCAACACACATTTGCGTTAACTACTTTAGAAATGAGTTAGTAAACGAGATCAACTCTACACAACCCCAGATCCACGAGATTCGACACATTACTTGCCTGTCTCAATAGGCATTGTGCACTTACTGATTCTAGCAGCAGAAACACACCTGACCCTACCAAGTTTTTAGGCCTTGGCTAGCAGCAGAGTTAGTAAGTATTGATGTTGCTCATTAGTGCCATAGCCCAGTTTTCATTCAAATTTTGTACTATATGTGTTAGAATCATCTTTGTTATCTACATTGCTAGTATAACTTAGCTTAACTTTTATCTACCAAATACATTATTGCATTCTAGTAGCTTATTTTAGTTACCTTCAATCCTGCCTTCTGTCATATGATCTGCACCCTGTGTTAGCATTAATTTTTGCTTAAACTTCAATCATAATCAATTGTATCAAAAATCTGTAAAGTTTCATTTGCTAGTGTTCTTTTGTTTTTGATTTTAGCTCATTGACCGGTTGTCAGCCGACACAAATATAAATTACACTTTCTTACTACTCAAAATATATAATGAAGCAAGGGCAAGAAAGGATCGTTCCCACAGAGAGGTCTAGGTTGTCAATATGTTATGGTTTCCTATATAAAACACCGAGGATTTTCTGATTTTTATAAACGGAAATAAATAAAAGCAAAGCAAATAAAAGTAAACACGCAAATCAAGGAGGTGAAAATATTGGATAAAGATTTCATCTTCAATTGTAAACAAGTTTATGAATATATGAATAGAATTCGTATTTAATCTCGCTATCATCAAAAGCCATAGAATACCTTATTGCAAGAATACTCAGAAATTTCCTAATTCATCACACACACATTAGAGCTGCAGTATGTGAATTCTACCTAAAGAATAACCTAACGCCTTGCGCTAATCAAGTTCAATTCCTAGGAGCATTAAGTTTCGAAATAGGCTAATCAATGCAATTGTAATACATTGCGCAAACAATTCGAACAAAGGTCAATTTATACATATGACTACGAGGATGTATCACTACAACCTAGAATCATATCATGCTACTCGTATTCAAGGTTATCGCTCGATGATGAACCCTAAAATAGCTATAGATATGGATGTGAGTTCAATCAATTCTAGACTTAACTAAACAAACATTCAATCATATTGCAATACATCAATCATGCAATTATTATAACCCGTAGAAATCAAACGATAATATTGAGAGAAAACTAATTCATAAAAATCATAACTTGGTTGCAAAATCCAACTACATCTTCAACCAATAATAAAAACTTAGTTACTTGTGTTTTTGGAAATCATCATAGAAAGCAAAGAAGAACTATCATGTGAAACCCTAGAAAACAAGTAGAGTTCTCCCTAATAGAGATATTTTATCTCCATCAATCTCGAGTTCATCCATGAATCTGCCAAACACTGATTCCTCTCTTGTGTGGTTCATATCCTGAAGATTTGACAAATAGCTTCGGTGAAGATCCACCAGAATCCATGGCACCGGTGTGGTTAACTAGGGCAGTGGTCTTGGTGCGACAGTGAAGAAGAAAGAAGAAAGGAATTCTTCATTTTCGATCTAAGTAGTGAGGTAGAGTTGTTATTGACACCCAGTATTACGATAAGGGCCAACTACATTGACAGCCCCTTAACTACAGCTGGCTGCCTCCAATCCTGCCTCCAAAAGAGAGTTGCCCCTTAACCTTAACTGGGCTCCAGATAGCGTTCGCCCATGAAATGACCTTTTTGCCCTTTCAGCTCAAATTGAATGATTTCCTCTTCTTTTTCTCCGTGCGACTCCGAGTACCTAATAACTCAAAAACACGCATAAAGTACATAATTCACAAGAAAAATAGCAAAGAAAGCGTAACTACTAGATAGTAAATTAGGTGTTTTAGACACCTATCACTCATTGTCTCTTTCAATTTGTAACTTGTTTTTTTTCTCAGTTTGTACATGCTGTAGCTTAGATAGTAAGCCTGCTAGTTTGCATCTGTCAATGCTTCTTGCTCACTCAGTACTAGAGGGGAGTACAATTGTCACCTCAGTTTCATTAAAACTTTCATCCTGAGATTGCTGACTTCCTCCACTGTGTCAGCTGTTGTATGAGTAGTATTAGGTGTTATTTAGTTTTCACTTTCACTCAGAAACTCTGTCTTCAACTTGAGCATAACTCATTTGTAGCTTAGGTGTAGCTCTGAATCTTGTCATTTTAGCATTGGTGCTCTCTTGTTTTAAACTCCTTGTTTCATCTGTGCACTCCAGAGAACTAAACCTCTTTGTTGAGCTAACAGGTACCTGTGCTGCTAAAGCTGGAGCATAAACTCAAAGAAGAGAAGACAAAGGCGCAGGACGATTGTGGAATTGCCTAAACCCGATTTTTATCGGCGGTATCACCCTTTAACCCTGCTGGTCTTTAGTGTTTGTGTGTGATACTCCATGTTTGCATGCTGAACAATTGCTGGTTTTCATCTGAATGCCTCTATGATAGTTGAATTACATACAGGCTAGCTGAATTTGATATCTCTTTGTGCTGACTTGTATGCACATGTGAATTTGTCATCACTTTCATGAGCTTTACCTCACTGCTCTACACGTCACTATTCTGCTGATCTGTGCAACACTGAAATCTGGCTGAGTATCTCTGTATGTGCATCTGTGAACCATGCTTGCATGATAAATTAGTCACCTTGCTCGAACAATCACCCCGAGTCGATTGTAGCTCACACGAGCATTACCACGATTGCACGATAAACCAGCTGCTTTGCTAAGAATTGATCCATACCTGAAATCCTTGTTTTGGTGTGTTCTGTGCTGTGAATCCTAGGCTTCGACAAGGCCCGAGCTTAACTCCAGCCCCTGTAGCTGTTGAGCTTGAGCTGCAACCTGTTAGCCCAAGTTAGTTGTTATCTTCACTTATGCAAGCCTGCAAACCTGTTGACAGACTCTATTGAGCCATCTGCCCTGCAATCTTTGAGCATAATCTGTGAAAATTATAACATCAACTGGCCCTGTTGACATCAAATAAAACTGTTGATACTTTGTTGAGCATTTCTCAACCCCTGCAATATCTGTAATTTGTGTGAAATCATGTGGCCTTGAGTGAACTGTTGGGTAACTGATTTGTTATTAGCAATGCTGAGAAGTCATATTTAACTTGTTAGTGACCTGCTCATACTCCTTGAATCATACTCTGTGAATTTTGAGGTCAACTGACCTTGTTGACACTCTGTAGCATATTGTGTAAAGTGTTGAAATTGTGTAACTGCTGCATTTAAATCTGTGAACCATCATCTGTAAATTGTGTGTGAGCCTTTGGTGCTTGAATGAATGTTAGGTAGCAGGAATTGTGTTAGCAGTAGCTAGTTGTATTTCACACACAAACCAGCACATGCTTCACCTTGAGTGAGCATAACCCATCTGCCCTGTGCACCTCACACAATTTTGCTTTTCTTGTGCACCTGAGAAGCGGTGATGTGCAGTCCAGCATAACCAGTGCTGTGCACTCTCTAACAGCAATAACCAGCACTCCTGTGCTTGGTTCTAAGAACTGGTGTTTTATTGGTGTGTCATTTTTGCTTTTCTGTGTTGAAAGTGATTGGATGTATGAGTGTTAACATGCTAGATATGCTAGCTAGGCTATGATTGTGTCTTTTAGAGACCAAACAAATCGACTAGTTAGAATCCGCCCGGACGATATTGTCAACATACCCAGTTCTTCAACAGAAAGCCCAGACCCATCAGAAACAGAAACCATGGGTGATGAACCAAACCCACCCCGTAGTCTCAAGGACTACATGTACCCAACTAGGGCAACCCAGCCCTCTTGCATCATTCTGCCAGCTGATGCGTGTCAGTTTGAACTGAAAGCAAGCACAATTCACATGTTACCCGTGTTTAGAGGGGTTGATGCTGAAAACCCTTACCATCATGTGAGAGATTTTGAAGATATTTGTGGGACTCTGCGTTTTAACCAAATGCCGGAAGAGTCCCTCAAGCTGAGATTGTTTCCTTTTTCTCTAAAAGAAAAAGCCAAGTCATGGCTTCATGCCCTACAACCACAGTCCATTAGAACATGGGATGATCTCACAAAAGAGTTTTTCAAAAAGTTTTTCCCCAACCATAAGACGACGACAATTCGCCAAAGTCTAAATGGTTTTGTGCAATTAGAAGACGAAACTATGGCAAAATATTTGGAGAGATTCAATGAATTATTGCTCCAATGTCCCCACCATGGTTTTGAAAAATGGAGACTCGTGCAAATTTTGTATGAGGGTCTAGATGTTAGAACCCGAACCACAGTCGAGTCAATGTGCAATGGTGCATTTATTGACAAAAGTGCTTGATGAGGCTTGGACTTTCTTAATCGAAGTCAGTTGAAAAGACTCAACGAGTAGGAGTCCATCCAGTGAACCAAAAAGGACTACCCTGCAGACTAATGTTCATAGAATCGAGTCCGACTTTGAGGGAAATGAAAAAATGGCATCTTTGGCCTGGAGAATAGAAGTGCTTGAGTTGCGGAAGAATGTGAAATCTAATGCCCCTACTCTCAGTGACCAAATTGAAATGGCCACTTGTGCCGCATGCCATAGCTCGACCACTTAGTGGACAGATGTCCAGACCTACATGCATTTCAAGAGTCTAAAACCGAGCAAGCCAATGCATTGTACCATAGGCCGAGAGAACAACCCTTATTCTCGGACCTACAACCCGAGG
This sequence comes from Papaver armeniacum, assembly GCA_023531295.1. Lineage (NCBI taxonomy): Eukaryota > Viridiplantae > Streptophyta > Magnoliopsida > Ranunculales > Papaveraceae > Papaver > Papaver armeniacum. The sequence goes on from JAJJWW010011207.1 coordinate 48,446, forward strand.
TGGAGGAATCACCCTAACTTCTCATGGTCCAAAGGGCACTGTACAAGGGGAACAACAAATAACAACCAAGGATACTTATATCCTAGAAACCCCCAAGTACAACCACACCCTCAGTACCCTGTAGAGAAAAAGCCTAGCTTTGAAGACAGTGTCGGTCTGTTGACCCAAAACCTTTTACAACTTCAGAAAACCACCGACCAACGTTTCACAAGTCTAGAACTTAAAATGGGTGATAGACACATT
>JAJJWW010011208.1:0-82274 GCA_023531295.1 Papaver armeniacum
AATGAAAGTAAGGCTGGTTAAATTGTTACTCCATGGAAAATACAGAACTTGGACTATAAAGACATTTCTAGATAGTAATATAATATATAAAATTATTGTTTCTAATTAAGAGATTTAATATCGACCTTGACATGATTTTATTTGCTTGTTCCTCTCCTAAGGTTATTATGAACTACTAAAAGGTGTACATTTCTTGTTTAATTTGGTGTGTCAATGAAATATGTTCACCCTAAAATGAAACAAACGAAGTCCAAGTTTCTTAAAAACTCGCATATGATTATAATATATGAAAAAAGCAACAATATGAATTATCAATTTGAAAAAGATATAGAAAACAAAGTTGACTTTACCAGTTCAGATCCTCTTAAGAAAATAGTGACACTTGCCGACACTTCAATCCGAGTATCATAATTACAACTTATCCATCTTGTCCCAGAATGCAAGTGCAATCGGTAAATATAAAAAAAATAATTATATATATATATAGTTAAATGATGGCCACAATCAAATAAGAGAGTTCTATTTTGAAATACATCTTTTTTTGTGTTTTTTTTTTAAAGTAAAAAAAGGCAAGTTATATTAAAAAGAGAAGTGGCCACCATAAAAAGTGACAATTGACAAGAAAACGAAAACAATTATTAATACTTAGTAATTACCAATCACATTATCCCAATTATAAATAAGTGTACTCAAAAAGTAGTCATAAAAAAAAATTATAGGCAACTTATAATTTCTTCAAAGGTTTTGAATCTGAGTGAATCTCTTATTGTATATAATTTTTGAAGTATAATGATTTTCTCCATTACTCTGAAAGTGTTTTTCTTATTCCATTGATTGATGTTTTTATATTTATTTTCATACGATTTGAACTATTTCCGTGAGTCCTTGAATCTACATATTTAGTAGGTACTTTTTGAGGAAAATTAATTTTTTTTTCTTATTTATTTTTAAACTGATTTTTTGTTTGTTTGTTTTTTCCTTTCGAAGCTTTTTGCTATTGAGTATGTTAAAAACATAGTAATTTGCAATTAAATTTAGAGGTTTGTGCATAAGTTATCTAGAGTTATTGTATATAATGTCTTCTACAAAATTATAAAACTCACGCATAACGTTTTTATATTAATTAACGACATAACGTGGTAAATGCTAATGTCAACTATTTACACTTCTATTGTAATCGCCTATAAATAGGCTAGTTGTAACCAAGCAACAACAACCAAATAAAACTTTAAATTAAAAAAGTTGCTCAATATATATATTTTTCTACTGGGCCAACAAATTTGGTAAATTTTTGTAATCCCCAGTACCTTTCGTCATCTTCATCTCCGTATAACATGTACTTCTCGTACCCTTCAAATTCCCAGAGCTCACATCCAAATATGCTCAGCAAACATATAACTTGCATTCCTTGGTTGAAGAATCAAATCAAAATTCACAAGTATGATATACATCTACTTTAGATAAGTCACACCATTACTCTACTTGTGCTATAAGTATATTGATTTGATCCAAGGTGTTGCTTCTTTGGTGATGACATTGTATAGACATTGATTACATGAATATAGAAACAATACAACTAAAAGAACTAAGTGAACAATTTCTCTCATGTGCAAACTGAACTTAGCCCTGCACTAGAAAGAGAAGGAAAGCTTGTAATAAACATATGTTGTACGCACGATGGAAATGAACAACTTGTTCTTGATCTTATCTCCTTGAAAGCAGAACTAGTCTCTCTCAAGAATACATCTTCATTGAAGATTCAATCCTAAGAAGGGAAACTTAGTAAAAACATTGATCAAGAAAAGATGACTGATCTTTTAAGAATCTCATTTTCAGACAAATACAATGCCTTAAAAATATCATATATGATTTTGAGATCAAGATAGTTTCATAACTTGTCAAAAGGCTAAAAGATGAAAATCAATCTTTAATGTCAAAAAATCAACTGGTAATATCCTATGCAGATAAATCCAAGAAGCATGATTTAACTTATTCTTCAAAAAGGAAATAGATTGACATTGAAATCTCTCGGAAAAAATTTTCACCTTCTAAAAAAGCTTATGTATCCTCCGATCATCAGAATATTCCACGACATCACAAACAACATTACAAACGATGTTTTTATTGTGGAATTAAAGGTCATAAACTACTTCTAACAGGTTGCTAATGTATTACTCCATATGAAATGCTAATTGCAGGCAAATAAGGGTGAACCAGAAAATACACCCATGGAAATCCACTTCATGGAGGACAGGGTTGTTAATTTTGGATACTTCGGATATATACCTCGACATTAAAAGGGCAACAATGACGTGTACACCTTTGGGCTGGTTTGTGGACTGGAGAGCACTAGCAGGACAAACAAATATTAGTCTATAATTAATTTGTTCAAGCTATAAAAGAACAACTTCTAATCAAAGTTGTAACAAGAGTCCTTTTACATACTCAAAATCCATTGGTGCGAGATGGAAGCGAGTTACCTCTTGCAATAATGTCGATCCATCTTATTCCATGATCGATTGTGAAAAAGTTCCACAAAATGGCACATACACATTGCAAAAACAAAATTAGAGGTCATGATGTTGAAGCGTTCTCTAGAAATCTTTACTTGTTCCGCTCATCTTGTCAAACAACAATAAACTCTTCTAAAAGTATTGAATGAAAGAGAACCTAATTTTCCCAAGGTCGAGGAATTATTCTTTGATCAAGGATCTCTTCAAGGAATTCGAAGAATTATTCCTATTAAACGAAGAAGATCGCAACATCATGAAGAGATTTGATCTTCAAATTATTTCTTTTGGGAATAGACTAATCAAATAGTTGATTTATTTCAATGTTTTGTGTAAGGTCTATTCAAATAATACTATCAATTATTATAAATGAATGAATTTTATTTATAATCTTTGTTTTATTATTTGACAGTTTCGATTGCATAAGCTTGCTTTGATTGGTTATATTTTTATGATATTGCTTTTGATTTATGAGATGTTAGTTTCTGTTTTTATTAACCTAATTATTCAATCTCATATTGTGATATCCGTTATGGTTTGTGTGGCTTTTCAAGGGAAAAGTCATGGGAAGGCTCCTACCGAAGTAGAGCCCAGGTGTTCATGGGAAACAACGCCTTTTCAAGAGTTAAAGGTAATGAAAAGTTGTGCTTAAGATGAAATCGGGAAGAGAATTAACTCTAAATGATGTACTTCATGTCCCTGAATTCAAAGAAACCTTATTTCAGGATCGTTACTGGTTGAGCATGGTTTAAGATAATTTTTGTATATGAAAAAGTTATGCTATCTAAAAATAATGTGGATTTAGGTACAGATTACCTATGTAATGGTATGTTTAAGATGAATGTATTAGTGATTACTCCATCAATCAATAAAGTTAATTATTCCGCTTATTTACTAAGTCTTCTAATATGTGGCATAAAAGATTAGGACATATAAATTATGTTTCTTTAAGAAAATTAATTTAACATGGAATGTCCACCTAATTTCAGATTGATGTGGATAAAAAATGTGAGACTTGTATAGAAGTAAAACTAGCAAAGCCACCATTTCATTCAATATAAGATAAGAAAACAAAAATACTAAAATTAATTCATACGTTTACTCAGTGCACCTAAAAATTTATTTACGTATTTATGTTTGCTTATCGTCTATCGAATGAACACAAAAATAATGCAAGCCAGGGGGTAAATGAATATCTCATTAATTAGCAAGCAAATCAGTGTTAGTCTAGGAAGTGGAAGAAGAAAAGGTGGTGGTGGCCGTGAAGAAGGTGGTGAGAATGTTAGTCGTGGTGTTGTTGTGGTGATGATAAAAGTGAAAGAACGAGTGAAAGACTGAAAGTGAGATGAAAAAGCACTACATATTAACCTAAAATGATCGGCTAGGATTAGATCTAACTATACATGGATGGCAAGGATTATACCCTTGTAACAGCATAAATTATCAAGTGGTTTGATGGTTCTCAAGCTTCTTCCCATATGGGAGGTTGGGGATCGAACCCCGTAATAACATAAATCCTAAGCTAATGTACTTAGGTGTAGTTCTAGGGACCACTGTTCTAATCTATCAAAAAAATAAAAATGAACTATACCAGATCAAGAGCTTAGATGAACCGGTTTTTTAGGTACCGGTACTGATGGGATTAGGTATAAAACCGATCCATGAACCCACTCTCTACTGGTTCTCATTTCGATTCCCATTCCTTGTACCACCTACATCGGTTCCAGCCCGATTTTTTAGTTCTGGTCTGGTATGCCAGTTCGGGGCAGGTTCTTGTGCAACTTTACTCACAACGACATTAACCGGATGGGCATAAATATAAATTAGTAGCCAATTTTTTTTTTTCTCCCGACTTGAAAGGTTAAATGATCCCAAATTAGTAGCCCTTAGGCCAGTTCCAGTGGGAGTGGCTAACCCACCCATTTGCCATGCCAGCTGGCCCGGCAAACTGGCCGCGCCACTATGGTAGAAAAGGTAAGCGATCGAGTCTCGACAGCTAGCGGTGTAGACAAGACCGGTAGCGGTGTAGTCTCAACCGTTCGGTGGATTTGAAACCTCCAACGGCTCTTTCTCCACCGCTATAAAAATGGCAAAAAATCACACAAAAATTACACCAAATTTTTTACCCAAAAAATTCTATCTTTATCTATCTTATCTTTCAAAATGGCAAAGTTTGAATCCCAACTTGACTTGGCTACCCAACTTGATTTTTCTGGAGTGGTGCTTGAAGCCGCCCTTAGTAAGATATGTGAAGGTTATAAAGAAATAAGTAAAAACCAAAGAAGTCTACAAGTTTTGGATATTAACCAAATCAAACCTCCAACTAAGAAAAGACAAAGAAAAGTTCAAGGGAAGGAAAATTTGAAGGCAAATAAGAAGATAAACAAAGGAAACTCCTTTTATGAGCGCATTGATTGGAAGTTTGGTAAAATGAAGAAGATAAACAAGATGAAGAACATTGTCCCAATTTTTTCTTTTAAAGTCTTTATTGTAAGTTATGTCATTATCTGGATGAATGAAAGATGCACTAATATAAATTAAAATTCTAAACTCTTAATGAAAGATGCACTAGTTTTATATTAATAATATCTTAAAATTAAAATTTGATACAAATGATAGTTGCATCATACAAATGAAAGATGCATCATATTTGGCCAGTTACTCTAAACTGATCATATTTGGGCAACACCCTCAAGATAAGATAACAACCCTCAAATTGAAATTTTTTTCCAACTCTTTTGCGCCATTCGAGCCGACACATTTGCTCCACATCAAATAATTTTGTCCATTTTGTCGGTTTTGATAGCCTTCAACAAGTGCAGCATCCCACAACTTCACATCCTTGCGATTATTCGGCGATGACACAATCTATGCATTTCGATTATTGAGGTTCAATGTTTCTTCTTGAAATCTCTGAAATATGCGACTCCATACAATCTCTAGATGTTGATGTTGTCCACCATCGACCATATCTTGCATAACAAAAACATAATTCCTGCTAATGGATTCATCTTCAGATATGCTAAATTTGCGAGCTCGAACTCAAACTGACATATTGGATTTCTGGAGTGAAAGAATGGAAATTGAAGAAATGGTGTGAGTTGAAATGAAATTTGATATTGTATTTATAGGCTGATGAAATGATGACCGTTGGATGAGATGATACGAGCGGTCAAGTCTAGACCGCTGGCGGTGGACACTACACCTACCAGTGTTTGCTACATCGGGCTCGGTCCTGGCCTGGCTAAGTAGCAAATTTGCCACTTATCCAGGCCAGTTTGCTTGTTTGTCAGCTCCATACTGGGTGCAAAACTGGCAAATCAATAGATTCGCCTCACCCATAGGAACCGACCTTAGGCGAGGTAAATTATCTTAATAAATTTTGCTTGAATTAAAAAAGAAAAAGAAAAAACAGTGCGCGGTAGGGCGACCCAAAAATTGGAACCGAGCCTAGTCTAAGAGAGATTACGGGTCCATAATAATCTGTACATATTCTAGAAAAGAAATAATTGGCGGGAAGATTTGGTGGGAAAATCCCCAAATTTTGAACATCTTCATTTTCAGAATTCAAAATTCGAATTTCCTTTTCTCTCCCTCTCTCTCTCGTGAGTTGTTTCATCATCGATGGGAATCAAACCCCCGATTTCGGCACCAACAAAATCCCCTTCAATTTCAAGAGCAAATCATCATCAAAACCCTAATAACTCCATGGACACTTCTTCTTCTTCTATCGAGTTCAATAAATCTAGATATGAAGCTTATAATCGATTACAAGCGACAGTAGTTTGCGTTTAGTGAGAAATCACATATACGAGATTATAGTAATTGGAGGTCAATACGATGGTAGAGTTCTCTTCTCGAAGCTCTTCTTGGCTTCCGATTTAATGTCAGTGAAGTTGAAACGGGATGATTCTGCTGTTGAGCCTCGTTGTCGATTCCAGGTGAGATTTCTAGCTCAAAGATTTTAATCTAATGTGAGATAATACGAATTTAGATTTATCAGCTTATGAAATACTAGATCTGAACTTGTAGAAATGAGATTTGAAGTTGGAATCGTGAATCGGTGAAGGAAAATTTCAGTACTCTTTGTTTTTTTTTTGGCGGAAACTTGGAACATCTAATAGATCTTCATTCTGGCTTTTGTTATTACTGAGGATGTATTTGGAAAGAATAAGTAATTGGGGGATATGGGAATTAATTGGGGGATATGAATTACTTCCCCCAACCCATGGTGTGTGCTAATTAAGGTGTGACTTTTGGGGCGAAAATACTAAAACACCCTTCCCCTCAAAATAAAAATCAAAAAACTTAAAATCAAAAAACAAAATCATATTCCCCATTTCCATCTCCACTTCTTATTAATCTTTTAGGGTTAAAACTTTGAAACCAAAATGTTCCCCATTCTCTTTCAAATTGAATTTTCCCCATTTCCTTTCAAATTCTCTTCTCCTTCTCTTAGGAAGTGATGAAGAACATGTCGAGAAATGATAAAGAACATGTAGGAAATGATGAAGACCAATAGGAAGTGATGAAGACCATGCGGAAGTGATGAAGAACATGTCGGAAATGATGAAGGTCACGTAGGAAGTGATGAAGACCATGTAGGAAGTGATGAAATTCAATCTAGGAACTCAATCGAAAGCATGCTCGATATAAATCTATCAACGCCAATAGTCAAGTGAAAAAAAAATCAATTTTTTGGATACTTTTCATCATGTTAGGCATAGAATTTAGGATGAAGACCACACTTTGGGAAGTGAGTTCAAGGCATGGTTATTTAGGATGAAGACCACGCTTAGGAAGTGATGAAGAACATGTCGGAAATGATGAAGACCATCAGGAAGTGATGAAATTCAATGTCGGAACTAAATGCCGGCATGCTCAATGTAAATCTATCAATGCCATTAGTTAAGTGAAAAAAATCAATTTTGGATACTTTTCATCATGTTAGGGCATAGAAATTTAAGCAAAAACCATGCCGAAGTAGTTAGAGCATGCTCAGAAAATCGAATAATTGTCTTAGGAAGTAGGCCCAGTTAAAACCATAAAAAATAGGTTTTGAAGATCATAGGATAGTGGCAAACAATTTATGAAAATTCCCGACAAATGCGGCATGGGTTTTTGGTTAAATACCATGTGGAGCACCAAGCTTTTCAGCTGCAACAATGGTGGATTCAAAGAAAAAAAATCAAATTTTTCAACCTCTTAGCGACAATTCTCTCATCACAATCATCTTCCATTTTAAAAAAAAAATTTCCACTCAAAAACCATTTTCCCTCCTTCTACTCTCAACTAACCCACACAAATTCAAATAAAAATAAATACACACTAATTTATCCCCCAAATACTTAACATTTTACTAATTATAATTAATCAATAATTCGATTAGTGGGAGCTAGATTAGGAATTAAAAAAATAATTACACAGGGGGTCACCCAGAATTGCTATTGTGACACCTTTTTTGTCCTGTAACTATATCCCCCAATTAATTCCCTTTTTTGTTCCAGCTTGGAAATTGATCTTATATTTTGGTAATTATTTGAGTTCATTTTGTTTTGATTTTGTTGAAATCTGAAATTAGGGCAAAATTTGGTGATACTGGTTGTTGAATTTGCGTAAAGTTCCTATGGGATTTGTCTAGGATAAGATAGATTTAAAATTGTTTCTAATACTGTGTTTGAATTTGTATGTTTCTGATTTTGGATTCTTATTTTCTGAATAGAAAATTGAAATCATTTGTTATTCTGGTTCACCACTCAGTGGTATGAATTTCTATGGGAATGGTAATATAGGAGTTAAGAACCATGTAGCAGTATATGTTTTACATTTTGTAAGTTTTACTTTGCTAAGTTGGTTTGGCTTGAACTACAAAAACATATTCATTTTCAATCTTTTCCAAGTGTGTCATCTTACATTTTGGTTGAATACAGGAAGAGGATTCTGAAGAAGATGGAAATCGGTTTCATCAGCGGCTAAGATTGCTGATATTATTAAAACGAGGACAGAGGCACTTCTGAACAGGACTAAAACCACAGTTTATTCTTAGCCGATTGTCACGAGAGCTGAGTATGCACATAGTCCCAATCTCTCACAATCATTGACACTCCTGGGTTTACTCTTAAGGTGGGTGGTTTCTTCAACTTCCTTGCTTGATTTATCTATGGTTTGCGCAGGATGAATAATGAAGTTACATAATGTTTTGCTGTTTTTCTCATTTCATACTTCATTCTGAACTGAACATTCTTAAATGCTTATTGCAGGCAAAGAAAGGTGAACCAGAAAATACACCTGAGGAAATCCTATCCATGGAAGTGGAACAACTGGGAAAACAGATATCGAGAGAAATCTTATTGGAACGTTACTAGATACTAGATTTTGTGCCCGTGCTACGCCCGGGCGGCTCCGCATACATAATCATATAGATGCATCATTACATAATCATTTATAAGGTGTCGTAGGGTGGCTCGGCTTCGCCTCGCCCAGTCCCGTATCATTTTTGATCTGTTGTTGCAAGGCTTTTCCCCGCCCTGTCGCAATACTTTTTTGATTAGATGTGGCTCGGTTTTGGCTTCGCCTCGCCCCGTCCCGATGCATTTTTGATTCGGTGTTACACGCCTATTACCGATCATTACCAATAGGATATCCAGTAAATAAACAAATTTTAGGTTATCTATATTGGTTGTTTCAGAGAATTAGAAAAAGAAAGAAGCTTGATTACCTGACGGTGTATGGATCCATGGAACTTGTAGTCTCCATTTGCTTTTCTTTGTGTTTAATTTTGTTTGGCTCGGCTTTGCCTCGCCCCCATCGCAATCTTTGTTCAACAAAGACAGATTCGGTGTTGCACGCCTATTACCGATCATTACCAATAGGATATCCAGTAAATAAACAAATTTTAGGTTAACTACATTGGTTGTTTCAGAGAATTAGAAAAGAAAGAAATTTGATTACCTGATGGTGTATGGATCCATGGAACTGCAGTTTCGATTTTATTTTTTTTAAAATTTTGTTTGGCTCGGCTTCGCCTCGCCCCCGTCGCTTAAGATTTTTGATTTGGTGTAATTTCTTTAATCTTTGTTCAATAAAGGCAAATTTGAAATGTAAAAAGTCCAAGCCATACACAATTCAAAAAAAAAAAATACAGAATTGGATTAATCAACATCTTATCTAATTGTGCATTATACTTCGGTATGTCAATGCCATTGCTGTTTTAAGGCACCAGTTTTATCACTTGCCCCCTTTTTCGTGGATGAGTTGAGCCGCCCACGAGCCAACATTTCCATACCCTGGTAGTAACACTAACGAAAATCATTCTTGTAAATGCATTTTTCTTGAAAAAATTATTTTCTTTTAATTAGGGTTAATTTGAAACAAATATCAGCCAAGGTTCAAATACAGAGGGAATATATTTAATTGAATGACAACCCGTTGTCCTAAAATACTTTCCGTAAGCCCGAACTAATGCTTCCGTTGCAAAGAGTACACCTCTTCCGGTGGCTGCATTTTTACCGATAGATTCGCTAAGATCCTGATGCAAACAATTATAAACATTTTCAGATTAGATTCTAAAATTTTCACCAATAAAAGTGACTAATGTCAGCAAGTAAGACATAAGTACGTAACCTAGTTTAGGTGGCCAAAATTGGTTGATGTACTATTCTGAGAAATGGATGTTTGGATGCCTCCTAGATTTTGTGCCCGTGCTACGCACAGGAAGGACCCCTAAACCATCATTATTTTTTTCCTGTTGGTGTGATTTAGTGTCGCGGGGCTTCGTCTGTTTTCTCGATATACATGATTAGGTGCGGCTCGGCTTCGCCTCGCCCCCGTCCAGATACATGCTTAGGATTTTTGATTTGGTGTGACTCGATTTCTCCTTTCCCTGTCGCTTATGATTTTTGATTTGGTGTCCCAAGCATTGTCATAACCACACGAACATTTGTTGCAAAATACACAAAAATGTAATACTTGGCTCCTACATTTTTGCCCAAAGTGGCTGTTAGTAAAAAGTTGTATTTATACTGGGCTTTTGAAAGTATATAATAGTATTGTACTCGTTATCATCATGATCAATATATTGAACTTGGTCTGTGAGAAAACATGCAAATGAAGACAGTTACACAGTTGTTACGGCTTTCTATCGTTGCAGATCCGATGGAAGAAACTAAAATTGTGAAACCCAAATATCAAAAATATGGAAACTTAACAGAAAAACATTATCATCCACCAGCACATTAGTCTTGGATTAATATCCCCACCTCCTTGACCTTTAGAAGTTGCATGGCCAGTGCTCATAGGAACAACATTATTCTTCTCTTTTCACCTTCCATAGGTCAACTCTTTCTTTCGAGGCTACATTGCCAAATCCCTATGAACCAAACTCCTTTGACGGATCTACAAATCTATCACGACTCCATCTTTTTGCACTCCACCCTCCTCTTCAATACTTCTTTCTGTCGTGATCAATAAAAATACAAAAAAACAAAAAATGGAAAAAGAATGTACTGAAAATCCCAAATTATGCAGTAACAAAAAGACCACATGCAACTATATTTCCTATATATGTTCAAAAGAGAACGATATAAAGGATTATGCAATCGTAGAATCAAGGAACCGTAGGGTATATAATTAATGTACCCAAACGCAAAACAAAATCATCCAAACTCAATCTCTGATGTCTATACTACAAAGATTAACTGAAAAAAATCTGAGGTTTTTAATGAATATTTTCAAACACTAAGAACAAATGTAAATTAACATGGGCTTACCTGGACTAAGTATAAGTTTAGCTTCAGCTATTGAAATAAGTTTCCTTGATCAAAAAATGCCTGCAACCATTATGAAACATCACCCAAAAACACATGGGTTAATAGCAAAAATAATGGAAAAGAGAACTGAAAGTAGAATTCAGTTCAACCCTGAAAAACTTTAACAAAAGGTTTTGTGGGGGGCATAACTCTACTATGACATGAACTCGTGTTCATCAAGACCTCGTACTTTTTCTCAAGTGAAGTGGTTACTGATGCTAGTTCACTTTTTTTTTTTTTTTTTTTTTTTTTTAATATTCAAAGCAGGGGGTTTTATTGATTATAATTTGAGAAAATAACATTGTTTGTATCCTCCAATATTGCACCTGCAATAAAACTTGGAGGATAGTTTACCCAAACTTGAGAAATGAAAAAAGTTCTAGCATGCCTTGCCAGTTTGTCAGCCGGCATATTAGCTTTCCTATTGATGTGTTTACATATCCAATTTGGATGTTTTGCTAACATATACTTCATGTCCGTTATCATGGCATGATTCTCCCATGTTGTACTTTGATTGTTTCCATTGACTTCCTGTATAATTAGCTCCGCATCCATCTCAAAACATGCAAACTGAACTGCTAATTCTTCCGCATACTTCATAGCATGAAGAAGTCCCCTGCATTCCGCTGCTTCAGCATTTAAGAGACCATTGGTGTGCTCGCATCTTGCGCTGACAAAACTACTGAGGCTAGTTCACATATTCAAGAAATATTCATATAAAATAATGTAGTTGTTGATCCTCCATTAGTGCTTACTGCAAGACAGGTTATATTTTCTGATGGCATCTAGCAACTGGAAATTGAAAATACCAACTCTGCATAATTCAAATCTAAATAACTTAAGGAATAATTCAAGACCCGTGGCCCTTTTTCAATCCCAGACTAAGTTTGCCCACTTTTACAGCTTAATCATCATGTCACAAAAATTGCTTTTAATACCCAGAATTTCTTAGTATATCCTCTTAAGAGCAAATTTAGCACAATGCACAATAAAATCGGGTGGTCCGAGACAATTCAGATTCACTTCTCGAACTCTCATAATAACAGTGACCAACTTGGAACTTTGCATAAATGTCATCTACTTTAAAATTTATTATACCAATAAACTAATTTCGTGTACTATTTGAAGATGACTACATTCACAACAAAAAAATGAGTTGTTCAAATTTACAACAAATGTCAATTCCTTCTGGCACTTACTTGGACCAACCACGACCAGAGAACTCTCTCACCAGCAGAAGGTGTTGTAGAGGAGGCTGGAGGAGTGGTAGTAGCAGTGGTGGACCTATAATTGTTTAATGCACCAAACTGAGCTTAAATATGCTGAAAGGTGAAATCTTTAGCAGAACCTAGATTCCAAAATTAGCTAATTCAAAATGTTTAATAGTAACCCCCGTATGCTTATGTTTTCTACATCTCCACTGATCATATGTTAATTATATCCTATTCATTTCAAGACAGTAAATGCATTTCAAGAAAATTAATAGAGGTACCATACTGTAAGGTCTGAAGTTACATGGAAGACAAAGGCAGCTGCACATGATAAATATATAAAGTGGTGAGTAAAAAAGAAGTACAAATATACCAGCATCACCGTCTTATGCGAAGTTACCAGTGAACTATTTAAACACCTCGGTCCTTATTGGAACTAAAGAGCCTCTTAAAGTAATCCTTGAATGCGAAGATCAAGACCTGGTACAGGTTTTAAATAAAACCCGTTATCACAAAATAGTACAGCTGAAATTAATAATAGATTCAAGTGTTCAAAGATGGCCACTCCTATCTCAGCATGTTCTTGCACAAAGACATGTAAAGTACAGGGGTTTTACCAAACATAGATCTCCGGTATAACACTTCTGGTTCCTGGAGTTGTAAGCACCATTTAGTGAACCCGTACATTGTGAAAGGCCGGAGCCAAGAATTTCTGTAAAGCGAAAAATACAAAGAAGAATTTAGCACAGAATTATAACTGAACCTATAATAATGAATATAGAATAGTTCACAATTTCACAGTAATAGATGTAAAAAAGATAGATAGCCGTAACCACTCAGCAATATATAATTCTTGAAACTTGATTAGCTAGTAATCCATTTCAAATCAAAAACATTTGGTGGTTGAATCTGGGTAGGCACAACGTGTGTATTAACTAAAAATCTGGGTTATCCAGCAGCATAACTACCAAGCAGGAAAAAGATATTATCTATAAATTGTTAATCTATAGCTACCAGCAATTGTCTGTTCGAGAAATCAAGTCCAGTAACCTACAAAATGCAAACAAAACGACAGTCACAAAAAAAAAAAAAAATTGGAGTTGAAGTTAGATTGGTTATTACTGGCGATCATAAATAATAACATTAATCAGTAGATGGAAAAGGTACCCATTTATCAAGTATCAGCCAAAACTTTACCAATGCTGCAAAGCACCGCAGTGATAGCTCCACAGATTAGTAAAAACATGTAAACATCAACCTAACTCGCTACCAAAATCAAACACAGTAAACCCTTGATTCCTTCAAACCCTAATTTCAATTTTACCCTAACTTCAATTTTGTAAAAATTGTACCTGAAAAAAATAAATCCCTAACCAAGCCCGTATAATCATAAATCAAGAGATTAGAGTTTCAAAAATCAAAACAAAGCAGAGAAACCCTAACCTATATTTCGTTCGGCTTGATTCCTTCAAACCCTAACTTCAATTTCAGTTACTCTTCTCGGCTTGATTCCTTCAAACCTCACTTCAATTTCAGTTACTCTGCTCTTCAGTGCAAACCATAATATCAAACCGTAAAAAAAACAACCTAAAATCAACACAGAAGAAAAGAATAGTTACTGATATTCCATAAGACCATCAACTCTTTAATCGAACACCATCGAGATGTTCAGAATTTCTGATTCACTCTTAATCTGTCGCTTTCATCTCTCAATCTCTGCATATTTCTCAATCTGAATCAGCAGCAACAGCCGCTGCTTTTATCATGAAGAAGAAGAATTTTTTTTTAGGTTTTTTGTCTTTCGATTTTTTTCGTTTTGTTTTTATCGGGATAAATAAACAAATTTCTTTATTTTGGGAAAGAAAGCCTTGTTTTTCTCTCCTTTGAGGAAAAGTGGAACGGAGCAATTCTGTGTGAGGGTGGGGGTCACCGTTCAACGTGGAGCCTAATGACCTTAGGCTTTTAAAGGAGTTAGATAGATTGGATCAGGTTAAGTTTAGGGCACCATTCGGAAAACAAATATGAAGAGAGGAAATCTTGCTGGGTCAGGTTAACTAAGTCACCATTCAGGTGAATCGGGTCAACAAGCCGTTTTATAACTTAGCACAGCCAGGGCTATTATAAGTTCACCACTAGGTAATCCTGAATATCCCAAGTTCGCCAGTATATAAACACAACATATTCTCATAATCTCTCTCGGTACAGATTTCATCTCCTTTGAAAACACGTTCAAAAACAAGAAACCGCAAAATTCTTTTTCAATAATATTTGTTTGAAAGCAAGAAACCCTTAGTCTTTCTCTCGCTACAGATTTCATCTCCTTTAGGAACTCATACAGAATCAAGAAATTAACTTTTGTATTTTGATAATTATACTGTTACAGTTTGTGATCAACAACTGTTTTTCTTTCTTCTAATTCTTCTTGGTTTACTAGCAAGAAAATATTTTTTTTGTTCTGCCATGGAGTATTCTCCTTTGCAACTTAGGTACGCAGCTACAGAGAGTGTTGAAAGCTTCATTTATGGAAGTAATGGGGTTCCGTATCACAGAATGTTTGAGATCGTATAGAAGATGATGCAATTGGAAATTTTGTACTTTCAGTTAGCACAGAAATCAAGAATTCCGATATGGTTGAAAAGTTGAAGCTGCCAAGCGATTTTACAACGGAAATAAAAGAAGATTTACTTGACAGAAACGAAAAAATTGGATCTCTTCTCTAGTAGTGGGTTAACGGTGAGGGTAATAGACAACAAGCTTAAAGAATATGCTATGAGACTAAAACTCAGTAAAGAAAATTTGGTGCTCTCAGGTGTCTGGCAGTTGTTTAGACACCAGAACTGTTTCAGCGAAGGATCAACTGTCAGAGTTTGTTGTTATAGACAAGATTAACTGGGCTGAGGTACTCTCTATAACAGCAAGTTCAGTAACAATCTTTCCGGTTACAGATGATCCTGTGAAAGCAAGCTGCAAACAAAAGCACTCCCATATGTTCTGTAGGAGGGGTATCAATTAAGGGAAACTAATAAGCAGAAATGAGTTCATTCCACTAATTAGGGAAAGCTGAATAACAATAATTAAGCAAGTATTTGGAAAGTGGGTAAGAACTACATACCAGTAATGGCCGACTGGACAACAAATCCAAAACCAAACCCACTATGGATAGCTGCTCTTTTCCAAGTGACCTTAAATTGTTCATCCTCTGAATAGTCATCCTGTTAAAAAATCAATCAAACATCAAAATTCAGAGACAAAAAAAAGAACAAGAACACCCAGCCAGTTGGCCCATTGATACCACAAAATCAGTGAAACACCTACATGGATTAGATGTGATTCTACTTTTATCCTTGTAGAATGAGTGACTCTGAGAAGCAATTAAGGAGCTCTTATTTTCTCTCAGTAACTTGAGGTATTGTAGATTTGTGCACTGCAGTAAGAATCATAGCAGGCCTGTATGTGCCTTTTTTTGGCTGAGGTGAATATAATGCCTCGAGTTTCCAGTTTGGAGTGTTCAGTGTTGTAGATGGCTGTCTGATCAATATTTGAATAGTTCAACTTAAAGATTGTTTTGACAGTCTGGAACCTCATTTAAAATTAAACTTTTAAATCAGAAAAACTGATAAGAACCCTGTCAAGATGGGATCATATATTAATGAAAGCTTACATCTTGAAGCTTTCTTTAGAGGGAATGAAATGGTTGCAGTATTACAGAAGCAGCAGCAGCCTTCAGAGTGACGCTGGCTTTGGTGTTAATCTCTGTCAGGCATTTTATCAAACATTTAGAATACTAACCGAATCTGTTCCAAACTTATGAAAATTATGGACTGGAAATCACCTCAAATAATCATCCAAACAGTCTTCTGATCACAATCTTCAGTAATAAGAAACCCCATCATACCCAGTCAGTTGCAAAGTTGAAGGGAATATATCATCTGAAGGAGACCAAAGAATCGAACGCTTTGAATTCCTCCATCTCTAATTTGTTGTTTCTTTTGTATTTTAAAGGTAAATGCCGGGAGCCGAACAAGTGACCCACAAGGAGAAAAAACATATTGATAGTCATTGGTTAATGGTTATAAACATTAGTCCAGATCGTACAGACTGGAATGCTTTTTAAACTCCAAGATTGGTGGAGTTGCCAACGAGCAAGAGGAGCCAGAGAGCTTGTCAATGACCCATAAATAAAAGGTTGTACGGACTTTTCTAAGGGACAAATGTTGAATAATACTAGTAAATTAGATTCAAAGAAACTTCAAATATCAATATCAAAGCCTTGGCTCCATCACTGGCTGCCAGGACCTCAACCAGTGCCAATTGAAGAAATCAGTATGCCATGGCAAAAATCCATTGTAAATGAGAATTTTCTGACTAGTATCAAATGAACCAGACACCAGTTGTATAAAAAGAAGCCGTTTGTCATTAAAAATTATTACTCATTTCTTTTCCTTGATAAACGAAAAAGTGCTTTAAAAACTTATTTGTGATAAAAAAAAAAATGTTTAAAAAACACCTTTCTCAGGGGGAACGAGTCTCATTCCCTATGTTACCACCAAATGCACCACCTGCCAAAATCTACATATCAAATGAAGCAATGAACAAATTTTAAGATGAATGCACGATTACACTTTATTTTAACAAAGCAGCATAGCTAGAAAATGAGTAACCATGCAAGTAATGGCAATTGCTATCAAGTCCTTATTACCTAATGAGGAAATCCAAATTAAAACATACAAATATATTATACATTGTCAGCGCTGTCAGAAAATAGTCGCACGTTGCTGGTTGAGCTCAAGTCAGGTGCCTCCATTGCTGGCCTATAACTCCTCTGAAGGGTCAAACGACTTTCAATATATGTTGTAAATTTGTAAGATGGATGGCCGATATTGGCACCTAAGGAGGATTTGGGACCTTCATCTCCAGTAATTTCAATCTTGGAGAAAGTTTTCATCCTTCGATTATAAGAATGAACAAAAACAGAATCGCGATAACGAGCTTTATAACTCTCGACATTAGATAGTTCTAAGATCAAGTACTCAGTTCCCTCTACAACGTGAAGCCGAACATATTTACAAGTCCAGCAAAGAGGTAACATGATAATCTCTTTACTCCATTTGATGTTACTAGTATTTGCGGTACTTGTATTTTTGTCGCAATCATCATCAAGTATCCACAGGGTGACAATGTGATTATCTGCCTTCTTTACTATAGCTAGATGCCCATCCAATTTCATAAGATAATAAGAGCTTGGCCGATCAACACCAATCATATCAAGGTCTGGTATAACTCTGTACTCCTCACTCCCAACATCAAATGCCACTAGCATGGGACGAGCATCCTTGTAATACATCCAATATATGGAACCATTCGCATAAACGGAACCATACAAGTCTTTAGAGAATTTAACTGACGGTGGTACCACACCAATCCTTCTCCAGGCAGTGTCGCTTCCTAGAGTCAAGATCTCGCACATTTTGTAATACCCTCCATCATCTTCTTTCGTATAATGTGTACTCCCCATACCCTTCGAATTTTGGAAGCTCATCTCCAGATATAGTCCACATGCAAATCACTTTGTATTCCATGGTTGTAGGATCAAATCCAAATTCATAAGTACGATATACATCTACTTTCGATAAGTCACACAACTTCTCCACTTGTGCTATGTAAGCCGATCTGATCCAAGGTGTTGCTTCTTTGGTGATGACATTGTATAGACAAGCCGCATGATCCTCTTTAACTTCATGGCTAGCATCGGTATCTTTTCTTTCTATTTTGTCGATTAAGCAGATCATACCGTTAATGGGTTTTTGTATATGCTGACAAACCAACAAATCCTAATTTGATATAGCTTGTATAGTTTTTGTTGCTGTAGTTATTTCTTTGTGGTTTGTGTCGATGCACAAGTTTGCTGTACAAGGAATCTCAAATTTAACGCTTTCATCCTTAGGAAAATACACCGTGAGATTCTCGATGAAGACCCGTGGACTTTTTGATACAGCTTTACTGGTCAAAAAATAGAGATGTGGGCGTGTTTTCAGTTGCCGGTGATGGTGTGAATTGGTCAACCACTGATCTTTTTCAATCAAGGATTGCCAAGATTTGCATACGCGTTTAAAACGCACAAGCGATTTCAATGCAAGTCTGCTTAGTATCTCACATAGTATTTGATCATCGATGCAGCTAGTAGTAGTACCCTTCATCTTTTTCATGGTGGATGAAAAAGAAAAAGCTTCGCAGGGAAAAACTATACGGACCGAGTTTGAAACTATCGATATTGCCCGTCTTTTATAGGCACAAACTTTCTTGCAAACTAAGAAAATAATCCTGATGGAGTGGGACTCGAACCTAGTCCTAATACCGTGTGTTTGGATACAGTTCAGAAAAAGTTTTTCGACTTTTAGAAGTAAAAAAAAATCAACTTTTTGCGATGGAAAATACTTTTACTTCTGACTTCTGTTTTTAACTTGAGCTTCTAGAGAAGCAAAAGCACTTTTACTTCTCATTCCCAAACGCGCCATAAAACAATTAATTAGGAAACTGAGGTATATTTTAGGACGACTTTCTATGCATGGGCACTAGCAACATTGGTTTAAGTTTGAATTATGCCGAAACCACACTCATTAGTGCAGAAGTAAGTACTAGGGAGAGTTTGCTGGTTCCATACATTCCAGAATACTAATATATCATACACACAAAATTGGTTAAAAGACCAAAATCGATAAATTGGGTGAAAAGACATCAGATTTTGATCTTGTTTTAAATGGACAAAAATACAAAAATAGTGGGGATGTAACTTGAGTTTCATCCTACCCATTTTCAAATATTTTTTTTTTAATTTACATCAGGATGCATCCAGTTTCATCCTTGCTATTTTTTTTTTCTGTCCATTTCACCCATACTAATTTTTACTCGTCCATTTGAACCAGGTTTTAAAAATATTTGGACAAATGACCCATTTTCCGTATATCATAGTAGTATTGAACAACATATGGATCGGCATTAGCACAACACTTGCCTAACAAATCAGCATAAGTACGCCTCACCCTAACAACATAGGAGAGCCTGAACTCCAACTCCTTCGTGTTTTTTTTTTTTTTTTTTTTTTTGATCGGCTGAACTCCTTTGTTCTAATAAACTCCACTCTGTCTGTTCAAAAGCGTAGATGTCCACCATTGTCTGAATGAACGACAAGGTTTTGAAAGGTGTGTCGTCTCTATTTAGCTGGTATTGTCTTTGTATTAGAAATTATAGAGGTACGGTGCTGTATGCTCTGGTACTGGTAGCGGGTTTATAAGTGAGTACAAATTTCTTCGGTTAGTCTCTTTGAGGAGTGAAGCAAGCCTCATGGAGAAGGGTACTATGACATGCTTGTGTTGTGAAGTTGTGATGTCTAGAGCTCGACTTTATATGTGTTTTACTTTGTGGGCTCTAAAGCCCATTTTGATATTTTTGCCTACCCTAAAATTTGAAACATGTATGTTTTAGGGCATACATAAAATTCCTGAGGTATACAAATCTATTTTCCAAACTAGGGTGTTCTTACAAGGGGTGTCTAATGGGTAAGAAATGACCTATATACCCTTAAACAATTTATACTGTTAAATTGTTGTTAAATGGCCCATGTACACAGATGTGCGATCCAAAATCGAAGTCATTTGGGCTCACTTCAAACAGAAACTGAACTGGCCATTCACTATGCCTGATGACATATTTACTATGTTGTTTTCTGGAATGTTCGCTTTAAGTCTAAACAAGAATATCGATTTAGTCCATGATTTCTATGTGTATTCTTTGGAGTATTTGGCTTGCTAGAAATGAAAGGGTGTTTCAAGACAAAGCTATCTCTGCTATAGTTGTTCAACAGAAGATAAAATATCAACTATTCAATTGGTGTTTAGTCTTTCAAGACTTTCAATCACTTTCTTTCCGGGGATGTTATCTCTAAATTTGGCCAGAAAAATTTACTTTGATTGTTTGTAATTTAAGAAGTTTTCCATAACTTCCTTGTATTTTTATTGCTCTTTTCTTTGTACTTTGAGGGTGGTACAAGCCTTTTTGTACCCTCTCCTTTTTGATCAATATAATCTTCTTTACCTATCAAAAAAAAAAAACAAAATCGAAGTCATTTGGTTTTCCCTTTCCCATGTATATAGAAGATATTGTATCCATGTAACCAGATAACTCAATCAATAGAATCCTTCTCTTTCTATGCCTCTTTCTCTTTCCCTATTATTTTCATCAGTAATACGTTATCGGCCATGAAGCTTAACCATTGATTTTTTTTGTTTTGTTGGAAGAAAGCTCCATCTTTATAACTGGTTATACGGAACTTTTTCATATCCCCTGTTAGAGGGCACCCCTATTAGCAAACCAGTATATTTAGTAGTTAGTAGTGTGTGAGTGTAGCTGGCACGTGTGACATTTGTAAAACCTAATATGTTGAGAATGCTTTCAGTGTCTTCTTTGAATCGAAATTAGAGTTTTGTTTTTTTTCTCTTCTCTGCCTCTTTGAGGTTTACTTTCATTCCTGTAGAGTAGATCCTGTAGGGTGAGTTATATCGATCGTTTGTAGTGTAGATCACTACAATTGGTATCAGATAAGTTCGATCCTTGGTTTGATTATGGCAGACGGTACTATATTGAAGCTATTATATGATTTAACTAAGAAATTGAGTGTGGAATTGAAAGATTTAATTGATGAAGTTAAATAATTGAAGTCTGTTAAAGGTGATATGAAGACGATGGAAGATGCTATCGATAATCAATTTCCACTTCTTCGTACTAACCAAACTTCAATCGACAAGAAATTGCAACTGCTTCTCGATAGATCTATTGTATTTCCAGATAACCACCCCAAAGCAAAGGCAACCGGTGATGGATCTGATTCTTTTGCAGGCAACAAATCACAGGGGTACAAATCTTTTCATTCTTACCAGGTTATTCCAAATCATCAGCTGGGTGAAGGTCAATTCTCCAATTCTGAGACCTAAAGTTGATTTTACTCGTTTGTGGCACCAACCCTAGAGCTTGGATTCGGAAGTGCAAGAAATATTTCTTCCTTCATCAGATGAATGATGAACAAAAGGTACATATGGCTACTCTATATTTGGATGGCAAAGTTGATGTCTGGGTTCAGGACTATCAGGCAGGTAAAGGCTCTCTTTATTGGGAAGATTTCATTATAGATGTTTGTACTAGATTTCAGGAATTAGGTCATGATACTGTTGTAGGAGAATTTAACAAACTTGATCAGATTAATACAATTTTAGAATATCAAGAACAATTTGAAGAATTAAAAGCTATGATGTTAGCTAAGAATCCATCTCTGACTGAAGAGTATTTCATTCATAGCTTTATTAGTGGCCTTAAAGAAGATATAAGGATGGTAGTTCAAATGTTCACTCCTACCACATTACAGCAAGCTATTTTCCTAGTTAGGAGACAAGAATGTATCATGGATAGGGCTGTTAAGAATCAGCCAAGGGTTACCAATAAGTTTGCTTATTAGGGTAAAGGTCAGTCTACTTCCACCAGGGCATCTGCTCACACTCCATTGGTTACTACACCAACGGTTACTAGTCCCACTACCAGTCCTAAGATACCACTTGTACATGTGAAGCTTACATATTCGAGATGAGAGCAAAGCGTGAAAAAGGGCTCTGCTACAACTTCGATGAATTTTACACCAAAGGGCATAAGTGTAACAAACAACAGTTATACATGATTGTGACTGATGAAGAGGAAGGACTACAAGACGGTGATATAGCAGATGGCTCTAGTCCTACTGTTGTGGAATTGGAGGAAGAGATGGAAATATCGGTTCATGCATTAGTTGGTAATATTTCTCACACCACTATCAAGCTTCGAGGACAAGTTAAAACACAAGGGTTGACTATTCAGTAGACAGGTGGTATCACCCATGACTTTCTCAACCCCTCACAATGACACAACGGTGTGGTTACACTATCACACCAACTCAGGCTCTTCAAGTCACTGTAGGAGATGGCAACAAAATGCCTGAGTCAAGCCAAATGCCCCGGGTTTACATGGGTTATGCAAGGTCACACATTTTCTCATGACACTGCACCTTCTTGATTTAGGGTGGTCGTGATATGGTTCTAGGTGTGGATTGGATGCGTGAATTGAGCCCAATGTTGTTTGCTTTCAAGAAGTTAATGATTAAATTTCAGCATCGAGGACAAGATATTGAACTAGTGGGTCACAAAGGAAGACGCGGCTCGTATATCTCTTATGTCGAGGCAAAGCATTTAGGAGACTACTTGCAGCGGTGAACCGATTGTTGGTCGGTTATCTTCTATATCGAGTCTTGTTACTTAACATGATATTGCTGCTCCAATTACAGAGGTCTTGGAAGAGTTTCCTTCGGTGTTTCAACTGCCCAACTCACTTCCACCAGAGAGGGCCCATGATCACCATATTCCATTACTACCTAACTCAGTTCCAAAAAATCAACGGCCCTACAGAGTTCCATTTGTGCAGAAATCTGTGATTGAGAGACTGGTGCATGAGATGCTCACTGCTGGATTCATTCAACCTAGACACTGCCCGTTCTTTTCCCCGGTGCTATTGGTCAAGAAAAAGGATGGTGACTGGCGTTTTTGTGTGGATTATCGCAAGCTCAACTCGATTACTATAAAAGATAAGTACCCAATCCCTCTCATTGATGAGTTGCTTGCTGAGCTTCATGGCTCTACCTTTTTCTCTAAGATAGATCTTCGATTTGGGTACCACCAGATACGAGTACACCCTGCAGATGTACAGAAAATTGCTTTCCGTACACACCATGGTCATTTTGAGTTTCGTGTCATGCCATTTGGGCTGGCTAATGCCACAGCCACTTTTCAGTCACTTATGAATGACATCTTCAAACCTTATCTTAAGAAATTTATCCTTGTATTTTTCGATGACATACTAGTCTATATCCCTAACTTAGCATCTCATTGCACACACCTTCGTATCACCCTGGCTATTCTACAACAACATTCACTCCTTGCTAAACGCGATGAAATGTAGTTTTGGTCGCATAAACTTGAATATCTGGGTCATCTTATTAGCAATGAGGAGTCGCAGACCCAAACCAAAATAGAATGTATTCTTAACTAGCGAAGACCAACAACCTTAAAAGGGTTACGCGGGTTTTAGGGTTGGGGGTATTACCGTAAATTTGTGAAGAACTATGGACTCATTTTCCAACCTCTTCTTGCACCGTTAAAGAAGAATAGTTTTCTTTGGTCTTCCGAGGTGACTTGGATTTCGAACAATTGAAGAAGGTGGTAACTACTACCCTGTCCTCGTCTTACCAGATTTCACCTTAGAATTCGAGCTTGAGATGATGCTAGTGATAGTGGGGTAGGTGTTGTGCTTATGCAATAAGGCAGGCCTATTGTATTCTTGAGAAGGCTATGGGACTACGATACAAGGCGATGTCTACATACGAAAAGAGCTGTTGGGTATTGTTATGGCTGTTCATCACTAGCGATCCTTCCTCCTTGGCTCTCATTTCAAGATTTTTACGGACCATCAAAGTATTAAATACTTTATGGATGTTGGCTCGATGCGTGTCGTAACCACAACAAATTAATCAAGATATTTCCACCTAATTAACAAGTAATATAGTGTAGTCAAGTTCGTTCCCACGAGGAGCAAGAGATTCTAGTTGTCAAATTGTCACGAGAAAAGGGGATGTATAAAGCAAAAGAAAGTAAATAAAGCAATTAAAAGTTAAAGTTGAAATCAATAAGAGAGACAAGATCAAGGAATCCTTCTTCGTTACGAAACAATGAATCAAGTTATGTTCTATTCTACTTGTTATTAGTCACAAATTATCACCAACCGTAGGTAAAGCGACTAGCTCGGTGCTAAACCCCTAAATCCCTTGTATCACTGGGACACGAAAGTTCTCGACTACTGGATTCTATTCACCAAGCCACCTAGAATTAGCTCAACCTAGATGTAACTTGGCTCATGCATTAAGTTTTGTGAATTTCTTAGGTTGATATTAGTAGTTAGACTCTTAGCTCAAGGTCCACTTGCTAACGTTGTTTCTACACACAATTGCTCCACGGAATCCTCGCAAGGTCTCGTGTTTGCTACTTATGTAAAGAGTCAAGAAACGATTACTTATCTCCTAACTTTCACTAGCATTAGATCAAATTAACAAATCAATTTAGCGTGCACTCCAAACAATCTATCAATCAATCATGAATGTCTTTAAGATCATTCCTATTAGTAAAAAAAAGCGATAATTATGTGAAAAACTTCAAGATAGAATTTGAAAACAAAAACTTAAATCATATGTTAAGAACTAGGAATTCATCCTCAATCAATAAGAAAATTAGCTACTCATGCTTTTTGAAATTCACACAAATAATAATTATTAAAAGGAGAATTTTCAAGTTCACACAAATAATTAAGAAGAAGAATCTTAGAAAAGCAAGCAAAAACACAAGTGTAGTGTGTGTAGAGAGGTGTATAGAGAGGTGTAGAAAACTTCTCTATTTATAGGCTTCAATATTCTCCAATTCTTCCAAGGATTAGAACCCTTTTCCTTTTGCAATTCAACTTCCAAATTCAAGTCTTTCTCTTCTCTTCCATCTTCTCTTTCCAAATTTGAGTCCAATTCTCCATCCAAATCCTAGCCCAAGTCTTCACACCCATGAGAGAAGTCCATAGAAAATTCTAGAATTTTTGGCTCACTCAGGAAATCTGGGATTGTGGGGAATTGCCGGAATTGTCATCGCCGGCCTTTGAAAATTTCTGTCGTCGGGAGAATATTCAGCGGAATATTCCACAAATCGATCCAGTTAGGACTAACGGTCAAACTGGTCAACTGTGGGTCAACGTTAGTCAGCGGGTCAAGGAGAAGGAGTGAGTCGGACTGAGTTAGCTTATTTCACTAACGGGCTCACTCAAATGAGTCGATCTCGAGTCATTTTGCTTACTCTACCGACTTGATTAATTTAGCTCATAGAAATCATCCAACCGAACTCGATTGGGATCGGTCAACGGGATCGTCCGGATCGGTCCGAGTCAACTCGCTTGAGAAGGACGATTTGGCCGAGTTTTGTGCATTTATCGGGATTTCTAGGCCAATTTCAGGGCCTCTCTTCCGCTTTGTAACAAACCTAACACATACATCTATTCAATTCTTCATTCACACTTGTTTCGTAGTTCTATGATTGCATCATCTCGAGCTTACTCCATTTTCTTCAACTCAGCACTATCGAAACAACATTACCGATTCGATCATTCTCTGATAATTCATTCCCTGATTCTTTCACTCTTCACCAGAGACCACTAATACCACCTGTATTTTCCTCTTTGTTCGTCTCAGCAACCCTCTTCTCGATTTCGCTCTCTCGCATGAACCGCTTACGAAATCGCCTAACCATCAGAGTACTTAAACCGATTACGGCGACCAACAACATCAATCCCATGATCAAATCGAACCCATTCTCTTTCTCCTCCATTGCATCTCTTCATCTGCACTCAACACCCATCTCACCACCTCTGAGACTTCCTAGACTGAACTCAGCACAAATTTGCAGCATCATCCTCTTCGTTATCGATTCAATCTCCTGTGACAGCACCACCATAACTATTCTCGATCTGATTTCTCCATTACCAACACCATCTTCTTCGATCTGGAATCATCGATTTTCAGTTCAATTTCAGATCGAATCCTTCTCTGGTTCTTCAGCTGGAACCTTAGGGAACCCTAAATTTGAGCTCGTTATCTCAATCATCTCGCGATTCCACGGCTACATCTCCCTCAGCGACACTCATTAATCATCTCTAGACCTCTCGGACAGATTAAATACAGCAGCTACGCTGCTTTTCTTCTTCTCTTAATTTCAAAGAGAATGATAAATGAGATGAGAAAATTCTCTCTCTCGATCGAATATAGGGTTTAAATGAGGGTTATTCAGTGTTGGTCCCTTTGATAAGGGCTAACCTGATGGACTACCCTTAACCTCATATGGACTGAATTTAATATTCCTTCCAAAAGAGCTGCCCCTAACCTGGATGGGCTCCAAATAGTGTTCCCTCCTTGGTGAAATGACAATTTTACCCTTTTTGCTCAAATTGAGTGATTTCTTCTTCTTTTCCTCCGTGCGACTCCAGAGTAGCTACAAAACTCAAAACAAGCGTAAAATACATAATTTACAAGAAAAAATAGCAAAGAAAGCATAAACTACTGGATAGTAAATTAGGTGTATTCTACACCTATCAGGCTCCATACTCTTTTCAGCAGAAATGGCTAACCAAACTTCTTGGTTTTGATTATACTTTGTTTTATAAGAAAGGTACAGATAATAGAGTCGCTGACGCTTTGTCTCGGGCTTCATGTTCATCCCTCACTACAGCTCGACCACAGTGGTTGGAGGAAGTTCAGGCTAGTTATGCAGATGACCACTTGGATTAAGAACTGATACCTAAACTCATGCTATCTCCAGTGCATCTCTACACCTATTCACTGGGCATTCTCCGACAGCATGGCAGAATCTACATTGGTTCCTTTGGTAATGCTCGTCAGAAGGTTCTTATAGCTGCTCAGTCATCAGCTCTCGGTGGTCACTCATGAATGCAAGCTTGTTATCAGCGCGCTAAGGATTATTTCTAGTGGGTCGGTTTGAAGAAGGATTTGATCAAATTTATACGTGAATGCGCAGTCTGTCAGCAGAATAAGGTGGAGCACACTTCACCAGCAGTCCTACTTCAGCCCTTACCTGTACCTGATCAATCCTGGAAGTATTTGAGTATGGATTTCATCACTGGCTTGCCAAAGTTAGAGGTCAAGGAGGTAATTTTGGTTGTTGTTGATCGTTTTACTAAGTATAGCCTGCACAGTCAGTTGCCAAGGTGTTCATAGACTCTATTCTTAAGCTCTATGGAGTTCCATCTACTATAGTGTCTGACAGGGATGCCGTGTTCTTAAGTGGATTTTGGCGTGAGTTATTCAAAGCTATCGGCACTTCATTGCACCTCAGTACCTCATATCATCCGCAGACGGAAGGCCAAACAGAGCGTGTTAACGATTGCTTAGAATCCTACTTACGTTGCATGTGCGATTACAAGCCTGTTAAGTGGGATTCTTGGCTCTCCTTGGCAGAGTGGTGGTTTAATACCACTTACCACACCACTCTCTGCCTCTCACCATTTCAGGCCTTATACGGGTATGATCCATCCCAGTTTGGTTTACACTCTTCTTCTTCTATTTCCAACTCCACGGTTCAAGATTACGTGCATCAGCGCAAGGTGATTGCAGAGGTATTGCAAACAGAATTTACTTGAAGCTCGGCATCGCATTAAGCAACAAAGCGGACAAACACAGAGTTGAGAGATCATAATTGGTAGGTGATTGGGTCTATTTACGCTCGCAATCGCATCGACTGACCTCATTCCAAGCTGCAAGAACCTCAAACTCTTTGCTAAGTTTTTCGGCCCTTACCAAGTACTGGAACTTATTGGCGGGTAGAATATAATCTGCAATTGCCTCATACTTCTCGCATTCACCCTTTTTTCACGTTTCACAATTAAAGAAGACGATTGGTCAGGGTATTGTTCCATAGACATGCTTACCTTCCCTGGACAAGCATGGGCTAATGAAGGTTAAACCAGTGGCGGTAATTGATTCTCGCGTGCTTCTCAAGGGTCGTCAGCAAATCCCACAGGTGCTTGTGCAATGGTCCCATTCTGCAGAAGGTGATTATTGTTGGGAGGACACTGCTTTTCTCAAGGCTAAGTTCCCAAGATTTATCCTTGAGGACAAGGATATGCTTTAAGGGAGGGGCATTGTCATATCCCCTGTTAAAGGGCACCCCCTATTAGCAAACCAGTGTATTTAGTAGTTAGTAGTGTGTGAGTGTGGCTGGCACGTGTGCCATTTGTAAAACCTAATATGTTGAGAATGCTTTCAGTGTCTTCTTTGAATCGAAATTAGAGTTTTGTTTTTGTTTTCTTCTCTGCCTCTTTGAGGTTTACTTTCATTCCTGCAGAGTAGATCCTGTAGGGTGAGTTTTATCGATCATTTGTAGTGTAGATCACTACACATTTGTCATTCTTCTTTCAATCGGATCCGTATTCTAAGACACACCTGGATAACTATCATATGTAATAGGACGGTCTGCTAATATTTTCTTTTATTTTACAATCAGACATCAGAACTGAGAAGGTACTCCTAAATCCTTCTTTACTTTTGTATTACTAGTATAACACGCATGTGCGATGCGCCTGCCACCCGCCATTCTATTTAATATATTTTCTATAAATTTATACTCATTTACAAAAATATAAAAATATAAAAAATAAAAAATGATGTTATTTTTATGGATGATACATTTGGATAGCTTAATCTTTGCGACACAAAGCCTTGGAAAAAACTCAAGAAGAAGAGCCTTAGCAAAAATCAAGAAGAATAAGATATACTTCGACAACAACTTCAAGGCTTTTAGTAAAATTTAATCTCAATACAATCGCCTATATTGTTCTCTCCATGGTCGAATCCTCTCATGGTCCATCTTTGCGTTTCTTAAGCGCTTGGTTTCAGGGAAGTGGGGAAAACATATGCATCACCCCCCTTCTTCCACATGTTCCTACAATTTAAGACATTTTCTAAGTGTTATGTAAACTATGCCAGTAAAAAACATTAGAGCATAGTTAAAATACAATGGTGACTTCTGACAAAATTTCAGTTAACCATAAAATCCAGCTTAAAGGGCTAAAGAGGTCACATTAAAAAAATAAAAAAAACAGTTAACCAAAAAGTTAAATGGTTAAAGATCGATATATCAAAACAAACCACCGAAATGCAGTACTCAAAAATTCTGGAAGAACATAATAATTCGCTTGAAGAGATGCATGGGGAAGCAAATGTCCTAAATCCTTCTATTAATCACAATTTCTCAATTATAATATCATTCACATCTTGAACAAACTATTTGAAGAATAAGTAATTGGGGATATGGGAATTAATTGGGGATATAGCTACAAGACAAAATAGGAGTCCCAATAGCAATTCTTGGTCACCCCTTATGTAATAATTTTTTTAATTCCTAATTTACCCCTCACTAATTAGGTTTAGTGGTTAATAATAATTAGTAAAAATCATAAGTATTTGGGGGATAGATTAGTGTGTATTTTTATTTGTGTTTGGGTGAGATTAGAAGGAGGGAAACTAATATTTGAGAGGAATTTCTTTTTTTGAAAATGGAAGATGATTGTGATGAGAGAATTACCGATGATAAGAGGTTGAAAAATTGATTTGTTTTCTTTGAATCCACCAGTTTTATTTTTTTCTTTGAATCCACCATTGTTGCATTTGAAAAGCTTGGTCTTTGGCATGGTATTCAACCAAAGACCCATGCAGGCAATTGTTGGAAATGTTCATAAATTGTTTGCCACTATCCGGGGGTTCGGGGCGAGCCGTGCACCGGCATGGTAATCATGGAGTCGAGCATGCAGGTACATGTTCGGCATAGTATTTTACTTAAATTTCTATCCGGAACAGGATGAAAAAGTATCCAGAATGTTGATTTTATTTTTCACTTGACTACCGGCATTGATAGGAAATTCTCGAGCATGCCGGTATCATGTTCCGGCATATGGTCTTCATCAATTCCGACATGGTCTTCATCAATTCCGGCATGGTCTTCATCACTTCCATTTTGAATTTTTTCTGGTATTAATCAGTCCAATTCCGGCATGGTCGGTTGATATGAAGACCATGCCGGTTTTTTTTCTAAGATACCATGTTGCTTTATTTTCTATGCCTTAGGAAGTGGACTGATTAATACCAGAAAAAAATTCAAAACGGAAGTGATGAAGACCATGGGAATTGATGAAGATCATATCTTGGGAACATGATACCGGCATGGTCTTCATCAATTCCGGCATGGTCATCATCACTTTCAAGCATGATCTTCATCACTTCCGAATAAAAAAATTAGTTTCCAAAGTGAGGAGAAGAGAATTTGATATAGAGTGGGAGAGTTTAGAATTTGAAAGGTCATCACTTTCAAAGCATGATCTTCATCACTTAGAATAAAAAAAAATTGGTTTCCAAAGCGAGGAGAAGAGAATTTGATATAGAGTGGGGAGAGTTTAGAATTTGAAAGGGAATGGGAAATATTTGGGTTTCAAAGCTCCACCCCTAAATAAGATTAATAAGAAGTGGAAATGGAAATGGGGGATATGATTTTGTTTTTTGATTTTAAGTTTTTGATTTTTATTTTGTGGGAAGGATATTTTAGTATTTTCGCCCCCAAAAGTCACCCCTTAGCACACACCATGGGTTGGGGGAAGTAATTCATATCCCCCAATTAATTCCCATATCCCCCAATTACTTATTCTATTTGAAGCTCATAGTTGACAATTCCTTCATTAATATAATAAACAATTCAGGCATACTATGATCAAACAAACGAGATTTTTTCTTGCTTTAAAAGATTTAAAAACAAAATAAAAGCAAAATCCATCAACTGGAGTGTAAGTTAGACATGTATCTGATTCTGACCTAGCTACCTGCTACCCATTAACCTTTAAAAACTTTATTCCCATTAACACAGCTAAAAGTTATTTCCCATTAGCTCACTTACATGTTGTTTTTACCATCAGTTGAACTAAAACTTCCCTAATAACTAACAAAAATGAGATGTTGTCAATTGCTTTCGACTATCAACTGAAATAAAATAAGTTCCAAAGTACCAACTCTATAAATTAAAATTTAGACCAAAATGTTTCCACATAAAAATTTCATATTTCTTTCCCCTAAATCAAACCAAATCAATAAAAGAAAAAGAAAAAAAACCTAAAACTCAGAACCCAAATAAAACCCTGCCGAGATTGGGGTATACCCAATAAGACAAAATAGGGTCATTTTGAAGTAAAAGAAGCCACCCCTTAGCAATATATTTTTTCTAAATGGTTAATATACCCTTGTTTAATTAACACTAAAAAATCTGATTAGCTTAACTAATTGAGTTTAGATTGATTAATTGAGTGGACTATAACTTATGATATGAA
This sequence comes from Papaver armeniacum, assembly GCA_023531295.1. NCBI lineage: Eukaryota > Viridiplantae > Streptophyta > Magnoliopsida > Ranunculales > Papaveraceae > Papaver > Papaver armeniacum. Next base: position 31,570 of record JAJJWW010011208.1, read on the forward strand.
ATTTTGTTTTTGATTGAACTTACTTGGGAAGATTTTTGAGGAAAAAAAATTTGTTTTGAGAAAATCTTTTTCAACGGAAATGAAAGCACGCTACCCAAACACTTCTAAAAGGGGGATTGCAAAGCTGTTGTATGAAATCATACTCAAAATTCGATCACACTTTCAGTTATGAAAGTATAAAAAGTCGGCAGGGTCGACGGATGAAGAACATGCCGACAACTTATGGCCGGCAAGGTCGGTGAATGAAGAAGATGTCGACTTTATTATTTTTGACATACAGGACACTGTTGTAAATGCTTCACTAGTCGGCATCTTATTGATTTCTTACCTTTCCGGCTACTTTATAGTCGGAAAGGTATTAATTTCATAACCTGCCGACTAAACTATAGTCGGTAAGGTATAAGGATGAATATCGTGCCGACTAAAAAATAGTCGACAGGGTATAAGGTTGAATACCATGCTGACCCTGTAACTACTGATTTCAGAGATGAAAATTCGGCACGGTATTCAACCTTATACCCTGCCGACTATATTTTAGTTCAACAAGGTCGACAAAAAAACCTTGCCGACTTTCGATCCGCTTTTTGATTTTTTTTTTTTTTTGTTTTTGATCTCATCGTGTATAGTTACAGTTTCATGTTTGATCTCATCATGGGTTTGAGTTTAGACATCACTTAGAGTCTTCTTTTCGCCGGTAGAATCAACATTCTTTTGGAAAATCAATGTTGAAGATTTCCGTTTGATGGAAGAAATGGAAGAAGATGAAGGGGAAGAGCAGAGATTAGAGAAGAGAGATTAGGGAAGATTAAGAGTTTTTTAGTTTTTAATTTTAGGGTTAATTTTAAGTTAATTAGTTCAAGGGTATTGAAGTAAAAGCACCCTATTTTGTCTTATTGGGTATACCCCAATTAATCTGGGTATACCCCAATCAAGCCAGGAATAAAACCCACATTCCTAATCTAATAGCTTTAAAGAAATAATTACCTTCTTGAACTTCTTCACTATCCTATAGGTCACTGGAGAAAACTTTCATTCAATTACTTGTGTTTGTGTAGTTCATTCTCCATCATCCCAACTGAATCCGATACAAATCAATTTCGTTAACTTAACCCTAAATTTTATTCGATCTAAAAATAATTTTAATCTGATACAAAGCCACTGCCAGAGCATACAAAAGTATCGCACCACTATAAGAGCATCTCCAACGAGAGGGTGCTACAAATCCTATATGGAATTTTTATTTAGATCCTTATTTGTGGGGTTATATGTATGTAGCAAAAAGAATAGTATTTTCACCTGAACCATCTCTAGTAGTGTGGGGTGTTAGTTCTAGGATTTTTTTTTTTTTGATAAAGATAAAAGTGATTCATTTTTTCCTATTGGTTTAGAAAAATTTACTTAAAAACAATAATTAAAAAAATAGTCAAAAAGATGACATGGAGGTCATTCCCAAGGTCTAAATAAGACTTTCTCTGAGACCTTCATATTTATTTTAACACCCTTCCTATTTTATAGGACCTACTGTTGGAGATGAATTTAATCTAAATGAGGATTTAAAATCCTAAGTGTCAAACGAAAATAAAACTTTCGCCCTTTGTTGGAGATGCTCTAAATAATCTATAGATGCAAAAACAGAACCAGTTAAATTGAGAAAAAACGCGTGTTTCATGTGAAATGCAAACCTTTGTTGTTCGCTGATGCTATCAGACAACGGTGGACATCTGAAATGCGTCTCTACCCATTTGAATTTGTCACTTCCCTCCTATTCATCCGAAATGCGTCTCTACTATGGGTGAGCATGGGCCAAGTATGGACCGGTTTCGCCTCATCTGCATCCAATCCATTGCACTACGGATTTCAAACTTGGCATCCGCATCCAATCTATATCCAACGAATTTGCATCCAATAGATACACTGATGGACGGATTGGATGCAGATAATCCAATGAATTTGTTTTCGTTAAAATTTATAGTAAAGAAAATAAAGCTAACACAAATGACTCCTTATAAAACCTACATATCCTATATATGTATTACAAATATATAAATGTCATGTACAACACCCCAAGCAAACATCTTAAAAATTCCTAAATGATCCATAGTATTTTCTAGAACTATATAAATGCCCTTAATTTAACGGATATGGATGTCCAACGGATTTTCAAGGTTGTATCCGGGCCCGATCCATTATCCATTGGATTTCAAAAATTCCATCCGCATCCAACCCATTAACGAACGGTCCGTGCATTCATCCGCAAATGAACGGTTGGTCCCGGTTAAATCCGCGGATTACGGGCCAAATGCTCACCCCTAGTCTCTACCCATCTGAAATGCGTCTCTACCCATTGGAGTTCGTTAGGGGTGAAATGTACTTATGCTGATTTGTTAGGCAAGCCAAATTTGTGGGCTCCAAGGCCCATTTTGATATTTTGTCTACCTTAAAATTTAAATGATGTTACAGGGCCTACGTCTCATGGATGTGCGGTCCAACTAGATTCCTAGGGTTGTACATAAGGGAAACTATGTAATGATTCTAGACCATACTCCTAATAATATTGTTCTTCTCATTCCTCTTATCTTTCCCTGTTTCATCCATAATTCTCCTGATTCACATTATCATGCACGAAGCTACCGCAGAGCTAGATTGAATCGGTCGATTTTTTTTTTTACATGGATAATTTACATCAACGCAGTTATGGAATTACCGGCAAGAATGTTAAAATTGATGGAATCAAATTAGATAAGTTGGATCAATTCTTTCCTATTTTTTTATCCTGTTTTTGATTTTGGCATATCAAGTATAATTGGGTTTATTAACTCTGTTTTGAAAATGGACATGATGGTACTATTGGTTGATCATGTCTTAATCGGTGACTTTGATGGTTCTGTTGATTGTATAGGTATAGTTTATGTCTTAATTGATGAGACGATGGTAATCTGTTGATTGATTAAGGAAAATGCATGTTCGCCTATCCATAACGGAGAAGGAAAGAGTTCTTGTTAGTAATTTCTTCCTAGCTGGAAAAGAGGAGAAGGAAATCCGGTCCGATCCAACTCAACCAGGTCTGATCCGATCCGGTCCAACTCAATCAGGTCCGGTCCGTCTAACTTAACCAGTCCGGTGTAACCCACGGTCCGACCCGATCCGGTCCTATGCACCCGGTCCGGTCCAGTTCTGACCCTGTTCTGTTCCGGTTCTTCTGGGACGTGCGTGACTAAGACTATTCCGGTCTTGTCTATATACACAGTGGGAACCAAAATGTGAGGTAAGTAACCGTAACGCGGTTTTTTTTACATTGAATGAACACTTGCTAGGCTTATTTATTTGTTTTAGAACATGCCTAGTTTTGTTTATTTTTGTCTTAAGATAGTCAACAACATATAAACAGTCAATTTAAATTATGATTGTTAATCTCGATCATTAAGAATTTTGGTCTTAATACTATTTTGTTCTCTTGAATATGATATTGGCTTTAGTTGAATGGTTTTTTTGTTCAATTGGTTGTACCAACTCGATTCCAATGTATTCATTTGAAATTTAGAAATACTGGAGCACCATTATTTTCTCCCTAAATTTGAATGTTTTGTGAGATGTAATTCATTTGCTCGACTATTAAAGAGTCGGTATTTTCAAAAGATACGTTGGAAATAAAATCACATGGATTCCAATTTTTGTGGAAGAACTCACAAAAGGTGAAATGAGTCATAAAATTTCCATTTCTCTACTTCATCCATGATACTAACGAACCAGTACATGTTTAGTGAGGTTCTCTTGGCCTGTTGAGATAATGAATATTTTCAAATTAAGTTAAATGTAGAGAAATTGAAAATGGAAAGAACCCCAAAGTAATGAGGGTTAGACGTACCGACTCATATAAAGCATGTGGAAAAGGATATATATATATATATATATATATATATATATATATATCATGAGACAAAGATGTATTCCCCCAGTAATAATGACACCAAAATGCAATGTATCAATCGAATATGGGATGAAGCTAAAATGTAACTCTAGCTCCCATCATAAATGAAAGAGTTGGAAATGCACTGGTCATAGATATTGGTATATACAATGTAATGTGTGTATCATAGTAGCAACCAATTTTCACATCAACTTTAATGGCAACAAGAACTTTTCGGGGCAAATTGACTATCTTATTCAGTTGAACTAGATCCAATATCTGCACCTATGAAATGAAAACACGAGACATAAATTCTCTAAAGCACTTGAGATATATTGGGTAAAACGTAATATATATTCAGTCTAAAGTACTTGTGTTAAATCCCACTTTTATTATGTAATAAGGCCACACCACTTATTAAAACTATCAAGACCCAAATGTCTAACTCATAATTGTTTTTCTTCCAATAGCTTAAGGAATTTAAACTAGTTGTTGAACTATTTCCTTATAATGTGACTACGAGGATTGGATCATCAAGTGCAACACTGCTCAAAAAAATTTGTTTTCAAGATAAAACAAAGACGTCACAAAATCTCTATATGTACCGAGAGATAATCACACCTTGTTAAATTCCAAAGAAAACCATGCAAATGGATATCATGTGGAACCTAACTGTGATGATAATGTAATTGATTACATCTTTTATAGTCACTAATGTATTTGGAAGGAAACATGCTTTAGAGAGACTAATGAGTCAATTTAGTGAAATGTAAATCACTATATTATTAATTTGGATTATTGAATCCAAATTGACTCCGACGATGAAATGTTGGAAATTGACTCATATAGACTTTGACATAACCATAAAGGCACTTTGGTTGTGACATGATGTTTCGTTTTGAAAGGACTCATACGTACATCGATATGTTTGAGTGGACGAGACAACGGGAAAAAGATTGATGAATGCGAAGTAACAACATATCTCTCAATAAGTATTTTCTAAAGTACCAGATACACAACCCCCCCCCTCCCATTATGCTTTTAAGTAAGATAGCATATCACTCATTTTACAAAGTCTTCAGTAAAACTGGATCGAGACCATCCTAAGATGCAAATGATAAACAATCCATATTACAAAGATAACAAGGTGAAATTTAGATAAATACTCATGCAGAATGCAGACCATTAAAGTGACTTATGGCTCTAGTGAATATTTTGACATTTTGGACTAGTTATAGTTCCCAAGAAATTTGCGTTTAAAAACTTCTAGCATATATATTACACAATACAAAGTTCAAAGTCTCACCACCCTTATTAATGCTAGAGAATTTACATCAAAAGCACTTGATGAATATTGCATGTTTAATAAGATCAATATAGAGCCTCTTATACCCAATGGTCTCGGAGAGGCTACCATCAAAGATTACAGATGGTGCCTAAGGAATAGGTTACGTGTACCAACCTATCTTTTATTGCTTTGGGGATATGCAATATTACACACATCTTACTTAATTCGTTTTTAGAACCCAATATTAGTCAACCTTTTCTGCGTACCAGTTGGTAACTGGATTTAATCCCGACATTCGTGTTCTTACGCATTTTTGGTTGCACTATATATGTGCAATTACGACTCCACATTATACTATGATGGGTCTTCAAAACTGTTAAGTAGTTATGTTGGAAATGAGTTCCCAACAATTATCCGCATTTTAAAACTTTTGGCAGGAGATCTCTTACCGCTAGATTTGCGGGTTATCACTTTAATGACACAGTCTTCCTGTCGTTATGGGGAGATAAGAAAAAGTATTTTCTAAGGGAACGACGGGAATTGTCGTGGTGTGTTCCCACTGTGTCTCATATTGATTCTTGTACTCCACAAATGTAAATGTGAAGTGATAAAGAATATTCGATTTTCAGAATGTACACTGATGTTGCTAAAGTGACGAGATCACACATACCAGTTGCAAACCTACCTGCAAAGTTACAAATCCTCAATAAGGGATATCGTATCCTCAATAAGTTTTTGGGTTATATCATATCAAAAGAAGGAATACAAGTCGACCCAGAGAAAGTGAAAGCAGTTCGCGATATGCCAACACCTGCGACACTAAAAGATGTTCAAAAGTTAAACGGGTTGTTAGCATCGCTAAGAAGGTTCATCTCGCGGTCATCTGATAAATCCAAGCATTTTTTTTCAAAGATCTTGAAAAAGGGGTCGAAGTTTAAATGGACAGACGAATGTGAAAAGGCTTTACAAGGAATCAAAGAACATCTAATGGAAATATCCATTATGCAAAAGGCAGAACCAGGAGAGGAATTGTTGGTATACCTTGCGATAACTTCGCACGCATTAAGTGCGGTATTGCTGCGAATAGATGCAGGAGTAGAAAAACCAATTTATTATATCAGTAAGACTTTTAATGCCGCAGAAAGGAATTATTCGAAGATTGAAAAACTAATCCTGGCGTTAGTTTATGCAACTTTTAAGCTTCGCATATACTTTCAAGCACATACTGTTAAGGTGGTAACTAAAATACCAATTGAGTCAGTAATGAAAAATTCAAAAAGATCAGGAAGAGTTGAAAGATGGAATGCTCAAATAAGCCATTGTAAACTCAAATATGAGATATTATCTTCAACCAAATCAAAAAGTTGTCGCGATTTTTGAGCAATTTCCTTTGGAGGAAGATGAAGCAGTGGATGAAATGATGGATGTAGAAGAAGAGCATGGAGACCCAAAAGATCTGCTAACTGAGCCAGATAGATGGGAAATATTAGTGGATGGATCATCAAATGGAGAAGGTAATGGAGTAGGAATTGTTGTTATTTCGCCAGAAGGCAATAAATTAGCTTTCTCCTTTAGATTGGAGTTTGAATCCACCAATAAAGAAACAGAGTATGAAGCTATAATACATGCTCTGCGATTTGCAATAGAAATGAAACTGGAAAATGTAAGGATTACTAGTGACTCGCAATTAGCAATTCGCCAGATAACAGAGAAATACGCTACAAATGAGCCATCTTTGCAAAAGTACAGGAGACTTGTCGAAGAATTGTCAGCACAGATACCGAAAATGAAATGGAGGCAAATATCAAGGAGAAATAATGAGACTCACGACGCTTTTGCCTTTATATCAAGTATGATGACAGACCCAATTGCGAGGAACATCAAAATACAAATACTTTTGGCACCGTCAATCAATAAAGAGGAGGAGCAAGAAGCAGATGCAATGTTGGTAGAAGATAGAACGCAATGTCGCGATAAAGATTGGAGAACAGAACTTCACGCGTACTCTTCCGATATAATGATCCTACTTAATGAAAGGGGAAGTACCAAGAAATAGATTAGAGGCGCACAAATTGAAAAGCCGTGCGACGAATTATGAATTAAGAGATGGCGTGCTTTATCGGCGATCTTTTGATGGACCTTCACTTCGATGCTTAACAAGGGAAGAGGGAGAAACCATATTGAAGATGTTGCACAAAGGTGGAGATCTTTGAAATCATAGCGGTGGGAGATCTTTAGCATACAAAGCAAAAACGCAAGGATATTATTGGTCATATATGCATGAGGACGCGAGAACAATATCAAGGCGCTGCGAAGATTGTCAAAGATATGGGACAAAGATTGGGCAGGCCATGGAACAGGTTATATCTAAAGAAATACTACCCGTAAAAGTGGGTTAGATGAAGTACTTTAATGCAAGATATTTGCAAAATTCAATAAAATGCAGAGAACATCAGCGAATGTCTCGCAAGAAGAATGGCAAGAGATAATAAATGAATGAATGAATAAACATGATTGAATGAATGGGACGAACCTTTATGGCGTACACCCTAGTTCGCGAATGATATTTCGTAAGAGGCAAATGTAAGACCTAAAGTGCGTCATATAAGGGGGTATCTCTTGACATAGCTCAGGAAAAGGTTACACCGCCTCCCGGAACCCGGGTCATGTAGACTTGGGGCCCATGAAAGCCTATCCTAAGAGGTACCTTGGATTCCCAACTATATATGTAGGTTATACCCTGGTTGGGCGACCGAGGGTCTCTCCCAAGGAGTCAGCATATGATCAAGGCGCCGAGGTACACGGTTGAGTCAAGAGTGCGGGGAGCATGGAACTTCCTTACCACTCTTGACAAGTCTTGGCACATGCTGCACTCGTCCAGAAGAAAACTCCACTTAGGGTGCAGCCTTGTAACCATAAACCCTATAGGTATAAGGGATAAGAGGCTGCGAAAACAACTGGTTGTTGTTAAGACCGGATGGGAGGAGCTAGCCTTGTATGGCCGATGTACGCCTCCTTGAAGGGGCAACCATGGAGATGATAAGGGCGACACCCTCCATTAGGGAGAGTGTCAAAACAGACGCAAATGTCATGGGGCTTTATTTTCGCAAGAAAATTTAGGCTTGTCATATTTGTGCAATGATCCTGCAGAGGCAATAATACTAACGCGAGGGTAAGACGAGATCAATGGGTCCTTACATGAAAGTGTAAAGACGTCCTGCGATTTCGTCGCAAAGACGGCAATGTCATGGGAGTTTATTCTCGCAAGGGAATTTAAACCTGTCATATTGTCGCAAACAAAATATCCTGCAGAGGCAAAAATACTTGAAAAATGATAAGGCAAGATCAATGGGTTTTTACATGCAAGTGTAAAGACGTCCTGCGATCTTGTCGCAATAAAAGGTGGCAGGGTAAGACCTCTAATTAGGGAGGTCTTACTTGGAAGACCACATAAAAATGATAAGGCAAGGTCAGTGGGCCATTACATGAAAATGTAAAGGCGGCATGCGACCTTGTCGCAACGAGAAGAGATAAAGTGAAGTTCCTAATTGGTATGGTTTTACTTAATAAAAGATTCAATAAGCGAACATGCTCGCGAGGTTATGTTCAAAAATCTTAAAGAAGAGAAGAAGGAGAAAATAAGGGAATTATTCAATCAAAGATTTAATCCTTCCAAACAAAAAGAAGTTTTGACAAATTACAAAGAAAGCTTAATTCTCTACATCAACATTATCAACTACAGAGGATGGTTGTGATCTTTCACCGCCTTTATCAGCTTCACCTTCACCAGTTGGTGGATTTTCATCAGAAATGTATTCGGCGCCTTCATTTTCGTCAGTTGGTGGATTTTCGTCAGAAATTTTTCCAGTCGGATCTTCGTTGACAACTTCAATATTAGCGATATCCCCGCAGCTTTCATAGTCATAATCACTATCAGGAGAATTAGGGACTTCATCATCACTTACTTCCAAAGGATCAACATGAATAGGATCAAGAGACTTAGACAATAAAATCTCATTCACGAGGACTTGACTTTGAGGTGGAATTAATGACTGGCAGCCTTTTGACGATTCTTACTATCTATGTCTTTACATTCAGACATATAATCAAATCTTCGTTTTGCACGGTCGCGAGAACGAGCAAGGGAGGCGGCGAGTAACCCATTTTCTTTGCGAATTTTATAATAATCTGATCTGAGGGTGGAGATAATGGAGCGAAGCTTTTTCTCAGAATCTGCATAACAAGTGCACAAGAATAAAGAAAACTTTTACAGAATATTTTTGGAACTTTCAGAATAATTAAAGATTCATGGAATAAATTAATGAATCAAGATAGTCAAATAATATGACTACCTTCCTTTTGGGAAGTAAGATGCTGAATTAAAGCTGCAAAATTATTCCCCAAACAGTCCATAGCATCATCGAAAGTATCTCCAACTAAGCCTTTCAATCGAGATCGCAAGCTCTTTTCGTTGGAAACAAGTATGGAATTCTCGGTCGCAAGGGAAGAGTTGGATTTTTCTAATTTGGCACATTGATCCTTGAATTGGTTTGCTTTTAAACTCAAGGTTATCCTACCCTGAATAAGTTTATCTCTCTCAGCAGTAACTTCTTCAAGTTGATTTCTCAGCGTGTGGATAGATTGTTCTTGTTCTCTTCATAATTTTTGACAAGCATCATATTGTTGCGAACAGATCGCCACCTTGTTTAACAGAGAACGCTTCTCTTGAGAAAGAATTCCATTCTCGTCTGATAAAGTTTCCAACTCCAAATCAGCTTTAGTTAAAGAGTAAGAGAGGCGAGATAAGTCATTACTTAATGAGTTTTGCTGCTGAACTAAATCAAAGTTTTCTTTAGACAAATTATTTATTTGATCAGTAGCATATGTATGAAGATTATTTAAGAGGTTATATTGCTCCATCCAAGCATCTCTTTCAACTCGAACTTCTTCAACAATTGATTCCAACTGATATATCTCCATTATTCGTTTCTGATTTAAAGCTTGAAGGGCGAACAAGAGCTTAAGTCGTAAAAAAAAAAGGGGGGAGCGAGAGTATACCTTTTAACTCTTCATTCTTCCTGCGAAGATTATCACGATCTAGCGAGATGTTGTGAAATTTTTGATTTTCAAGATGGAGATTATTACATCTCGCAGTCATAGCCTGGAGATCACTCTTTAACAGGTTAATTTCTTGAACTAAGGATGCTTGCGAGATCCTATCAGGACCAAGATGTTTACTTAAAATCTCGCAAACATCAGATTTGACAGGATCAACAGAAGTCTTCTTGGAATCATTCACAAGGTCCGAGAGAACTTTGAAAGCCAAATCTATCCCCTCCAAATTTTCTGTGGTAAGAGGGATTTGCTCGGATGAAGAAGGTAGAGATGAATCATCCTTCGCCGAAGGAACATCATGGGAAGAGGAGACTTCAGGAAAGATAGTGATTGGAGGAATGACAGGGGCATTGATGGTAGGAGAAGGAATAAGTTCATTTGTAGTAGGACTATTGTGAGGAACTTGGTCTATGAGGAGTTGAGGTTGAGGCATAGGAATATTGTCATTGGTGATAAAGTTATCCTGCGAAAGTTTCGCAACAGGAGACGAAGGTGTAAATGAGGGAAAAGGAACATCGGGAGTAACATGTTTAGATTGGCGAGATCTTTTGGGAGTTTTATTATCCTGTGAATAACAAGTTAAGTAAGAAACAGAGGCAACAACATTGTTATTAAAAAGTAAATATTCCTTAAATACCTTGTCATTCGCAGACTTTCTTTTAGAAGCGGTAGATTTTGCTTGCGAAGAGGGCTTTTGTTGCAAGAGAGGATCCTGTTGAGAAGTGGGTTTTGACTGTGAACCCAAAGAGAGAATGGGGTTCTTTACGGTGAACTTGGTGTTGGGTTTGTTCTTGCTAAAATAAAAATGGCAGAAAAAGGTTAAAAGAGAAATCGAGAATAAAGTAATCTCAACAAGAGAAATCAATCAAAAAATCAATCAATCAAAGAATCAGTCTAGTTTAGCAAGACTAACAAACCTGGATGCCATGTAAATAATAGCAGATAGGAAGTAGCAGGAAAATAGTGACGAAGATGATGAAGAAAGACAGCAGAAAAACAGTTGCAGACGATGAAGGAGATGAAATAGAAGAAAAGAAGTGTTCTTCACAAAAGATCCTCCTATAAATAGACAAGAAAATATTACGACCGGATAACATTAAATGCACCGGCAAAAAGGATAGTTTTAGACACGTGTAGACGTTCATCCCTAGATTCACGGAACTATGCTGAAGAGGATTTTTAGTGGAAAACGAACGATTGCGACAATTCAAGAGGCATAAGTTCTCATGATGTTCTCTTCTTCGCAGAGGAGACATAAGGAGAAGCGAGAAGTGTAGGATCCAAATATCGCACAACATATTTTCTTAGCATGCGAGACTCAATTATTTCCTTAACTCGCGAGAAGAAATTGCGAGATTCATTATTTTCCATAACCCATGAGGCAAGAAATGATATTTCATATATACTACTCAAAGCTTCGGAACTTCGCCAAAGAATAGAGGCAAGTACGTACTTTTCAAGAAAAGTATTCTTTCGCTCGTTCCTTCACCAATAAAGGCCAAAGACTACTACAATAATGGATTTTTCCTTAAAGATCGCTCTTCAAGCAATATTCAAGGAAAAAGAGGCAAGATGTAGGATCATTATATCGCAATATACAAGACTCGCGAAGGAAATGAACAATAACATTGCAAGAGAGTCGCAGGGGGTTAAAATGAATGACGCACTGGATGACGACAAGAAGATATGAAATCTGGCGAAGGTTAAGAAGTGTCGCGAGTATAAATATTTGCACGCCTGCGACACTTCGCGAGACATTCCCGAAAATAAAGGACAGCCTAGCTGTCATTCACTATGTATTACCCTATATAAAGGGATGAGTGAGTCTGTTGTAGGGAGAGTTCTTTTTGGATTGAAAAACAAGTCATTAGGAGAGAGAAACTTGGAGAGTGTTTGTAAGTTCTTAAGTATAATTCCATTTTCCGGTGTAAACATTTTAAGAAAATTATTAATAAACATTCATAATTGTTCATCTATTATCTTTCAATGGATTAGTTAAATGAATTATAGTGAGGGGTGTATTGTGGGATTTTTTGCAACTACAACTACAAGTAATAACCACACTATGCTACTTAGAATCAGAGATAAACAACTATTTCGTATTGAAAACCCTAATCTAGCAATAGAGATGAATGCAAATCGGATTGATTCCAGACTCAACCTAACAAGTGTTCAAATCATATAACAATATTAACAATGAATCACAACAATAAAGTATTGAGACAAAACTAATTCATTGAATCATATAACATGTTGTGAAATCCACTTTATCTCATAACCAATAATAATTGTTTAGCTACTCATAGCTTTTGAGTTCATCATAATCATAATCAATCATAAAATAATGAAGAAGATGAAAAAGAAACGAAAAGCAAACCCTAGTTGCCGTTCTCCCAAAACTCCAAGTAGAAAATACGTGCCCCCAAAGTTGTAGAAAACTCTTTCCTTTTGTAGATTTTCCAAAGCTAGGTCTTCAAAGCCCAAAGTCCAATAACATGGTTTCCACCAAGCCCATATGTGAGGAATACCCATGTCCAAATATGTCCCAAAACTAGTCGCCGGAAAACTGGTATTATGGCCGGAAATTGGTTGGAAAATATATCTCAGGTGACCGGCAAAGTCCACTCGGTCACCGGTCAACGAGTCAGCTAGGTCGAGTCAACTCGGGTCAACTCAAGTCGGACCGAGTCAAGTCTAGGTCAGACTGACGAGTTAGATAACTAGTCAGACTCAGCTGAGCTGAGTGGCCTTGGCCTCGATCATTTGCACTTTCTTGAGATTGTGTTGCACCATCACTACACTACCTGTGATGCATAACCCACCACTGCAACTTCAATGGAAGCCATCCTTCCTGTTCATCTCAGACTCCAATTCTCTTGCCACCACTGCCTCCTCTCAACACCAAACCAAACTGCAGCTGTAATAGTACTGCCTGCTACAACCCATAGCACCATCCTCAGTCAGACAACACACAACACATTTATCTTTTGACTGCAATCCTTGCTCAGCTCCAAACCTGCAACCTAGCATGCATCTATACATTCCTCATTCCATTAGCAACAACGCCAACCTCGACTACTCTGCAGCATATTATCACTAATCCTGCAACCTCAGTTTCACTTACGCAACAATTTTAACATCACCTTCTTTTATACAGCCTCAAGCTTCAATTAACTCAGCTTATGACTCCACCAGAATCACCAGCTCAAGTCCACCGCAATACTCAACCTGCAGCCCTATGCCCACAACTCCACTGCACTTCATAGCAGCATCAGATCCCTGCAGTTCCTTGTTGGATGTGAACTTAGCCAAATGCAATTTCAGTTCAATCCACTCCATGTAATTCCAATTCACAAGCAAACCACCAAGTTCACTACAGCTTGCACCTTGTTCGTCTCAGCAGCAACACAATCTGCTACTCAACCCTTCCATTCTTGGCTTCAACCTGAAAACATTTCAGCTCAGGGCAACAATACCAACAAATAGCTTCAGATCCTCCCTTGTTTGCAGTACTGCATCACAACACAACCTCAAACTTAGACATCAACAACCATCAATACCAATTATCATATTCTTCTCATCTCAGCTCAAGAACCACACCTTCAATCCTTTAATTCACCAACACAAGGCAATGCATCATTTCTTCCATCTGTGGTTGCACCTCAAACACCACCAAATTCAGTCCACATCTACCATTCAAACTGCACAGTTTCAGCTCCTTAACATTCATCTAGAGCATTCAATCTCAGCCAACACTAGCAGATCCATCATCAACATATGTAATAAAAACTTCATCTCCAACACAGCACAAACTCAATTCCATGGCAAACCAACACATCCGAGAACCTTCTGTAATCGAATCAAACCCTGGCCAATTCTCGGTCAACAACAAACCCTAAATCAAGGTTCATCTTTATGTTTTTCTGATTCTCCATTAACAATTCAGCACAATACCCCTTTTAAATATTCAACTGAACGAAACCCATTATGTAATTCGAGCAAATATAACCAACTGCTTCTTCCATATCAAATCACCATCTCAATCCTGATCTGATTACAGCTTCAACTTCAGACCTAACTCAATCAAATCTTCTTTGTTCATCATCGATTTCATCTTTGTTATCAAACCCTAACTCACATCTATCCACAACCTTCTCAAATTTGTCAAAACTCTCTTCCGATTCATTAACAGAAACAACCACCTCCAATTTCTTCTCTGTAATCGATGGAAACAACAACATCAGGACCATCTTCATCTTGATTCTCTTCTCCAAGTTTCGATGTTATTTTATCTCCCCCTTTCCCTAAATTTCTCTCGATCTAGTCTCTCAGCAATAACAGCAGCAGCTGCTGCTCTTCTTCTCTGGATTAGGAAACAATGATTAAGAAATCATTTTCTCTGATTTTTAGGTTTGTTGTAGGAAATGAAAGTGGATATCACCACCCTAGGTGAATTCTATAAGGGGTACCCTGGATGATTCTAGGCATCCACTCCTTAGATAAGGACCACCAAAGATGTCCCCCTATCGCTTCTCTAGACTAAGCTGCAATGGTTGTGCTTGGTCCGGCTATGCTCCCAATAGCAAGTGCGCATGAAATGACGCTTTTCCCATTTTCGCTCCATATCAATGAATTTTTCTTCTTTTGCTCCTAATGACTCCAAAGTACCTGATAAACTCATAACGAAACATAAGAGATGAAATTCACAAGGATAATAGCAAAGAAATCATAAATACTGGATATATAATTAGGTGTTTTAGACACCTATCAGTAATCAATTTGGTTTTCCCTTTCATTCGTATGACAACTACCAACCATCCTATGGGTATAATCAGAACCAATCTTTTGGATATGGTCAATATCCTACGGAACCTTATGGATATTCTCAGACATGTTAACAACCTTATGACGGGCATGTAAGTGAACAATCACAAGGATGGGGGGATAGTTATTCTTCTAATCGTTTATCTTCTAATGATGAGCAGAAGTTTATTGGTTGATTCTTCAGTTAAAGGCCAGTTTGTCCCCGTCGGAACCCTTGAATGATAAACCAAGCATGGAGAACAATACATCAACCGGATTTTACTAAAATATATGTAACCAAACTCCTGATCGTTTTTATGATCTTTCACATATTCAAAAGAAGGAGACCTTGTCCGGGAATCTTGTGGTGACTGAAAGTGCAGGTTTTGAAGAACGTCTTGACCAACTGATCCAAGCGATGATGCAACATAAACAAGGATTGGACCAATATCTACAGAGTGTGGATACATCACTCCAAGAACTTCAAGAAAGTGTCCAAAACTTAAGAAGAGACCTTGATCAAATTAAAGAAGAACTTTGGTCTCAAAACCAAAACTATTCTGACATCCCCGTGGATAATGATGAATACTTGATCGGCAATGATTATGAAGATGAGCAACCTTTATAAAGTCCGTATAACAACGGTAAAGTTATTCCAACTATGGATCATAATAGCGATCACTCGCCTATTTAAAAGGAGGAGAACTGATATGACATAACCGTTGTTATCAATGGTGTAACGTACTCAAACGAGGATTATAGGATTTGCACCAATGAATTAGACTTTATAGGAGATGATTATGATTCCAATTAAGAGGTTGTTGAGGAGATAGAGATTGAGAATGAAACCAAATTGGTTGAAGTTGTGGAAGACCCAATTGAGCTAGCCAGGGATTGTAATGATGTTGAGATTTTAATTAAAGCCGAAACTGACGAAGAATGTCTAAATAGTTTGATAGAGGACCACGATACAAACGAGGTAAATAATTCATTGTAATTCTTTAAGAATGACGAGGATCCCATAATACAAGAGATTGTGGAAGGTTTGTCGAATCCTTTGCATATATCTAAATCTTTTGATTCACATCACTTAGGATTAAGTATTTGTGCTTCTAAAATTTTTAAGGATTATTTTACTTCTAATTATCCACCACTTTATGTGTTTGATTCTAGCATTGTGCAGGCTCAACGAGAGGAACCTATAAAAGTTCCCTTATTTTATGTTCTATATCCACTTCCGAGTGTAGAAAGGACTAAGTGTGGGGGACGCTTTCAAGATATAACAATTTCATTATTCATATGTTATGCTAATCATTATGTGCAGTTGTTATTAGAATTTCAAATTGTTTTCGGGGTGGACTACTGATTTTCAGATTGTTGGTATATGGACGATAACAAAAGGGTCAGGCTGAGGACGTTAAACTAAGCGCTGAATGGGAGGCAACCCATAGGTTTTGTATTTTTTATACTTTTTGTTTTTAGTTTTTTTCTTTTTCATCTCATATTAGGATTTCCCACCTTGATTTTACTTAGTACGAGTCAATTACATTGAGGACAATGTAAAGTTTAAGTATGGGGGAGTGTTTCGATATTTTGCATTTAGAGTTTGTAGCCTTTTCGAGTCAAAAATTTTCATTTTTTTGTATATATTTGAATAAAACCTCCAACTTGTAGAAATTTTAGAGTCACTAGCATACTTCTAGGTATGTTTACATAGAGAATTCTGACCGAAATAACTGAACTTGGAAGTGTTAGGGAACTTCGTTCGGATTTCTTACTTGTTAGAGTGTTAAATATGGATTTAATCATGCCGGTGATGCAAATGAGGAGTAAGGAGAAATGCATTATTAGAGTTACTGATCAATCATTAGTGGAGACTACCTATTTTAAAATCAATAGAGGCACCAAACAAAATTTTCTTTGTAGCTGACTAAAGAGCTTTCTTTTGAGTGTGTGTCACTGTACGTTAATTCCGGGTAGAATGGTGAGCTACCCAACTTCACACCATTTTCAGCACTATTTTTGATCTCTTGAGTGCTAATTTTGTCAATCATGAGGGTGACGTCTATAGATGAAAGCCATCTTCTTGTACTTTGATTTGCAGTTAGCACCATTCTCTCTTTCGCCAACAACAGATCCATGGAAACACCATCATCATCAACAAGCAGAACAACATCAAAATCTACAAGGAAAGTTGAAGACGTTTGAGGTTTACAAACAACAATACAAGGAAGAGCAAGCAAATTTCATATCCAAGTAAAGCAACATACAATGAAAAGATTTTTAAATACATGTGGAAGACTTACAATACAATGAGTGAAATCTTATATCCAATGAAGACTTATTTACAAGAGCGAAGAAAATCAAAAGATGAGAGTTATTGCATTTTATGATACGAAGACAATACAAGTTATAAAGATCAAAGTGGTAAAGTACTTCTGTCATGGCCATGTTAATTTTGTTTCATTTTTTTAGTTGCAATCTTTTTATAAAAAGAAAAAATTGAAAAGAAAAAAAAAATTGAAAAGAAAAAAAAAAGATATATACAAAAGGATTTGCATTTAGGTTGTTATTTATTCAATAAGGTCACGAGGAAGAAATATATTGTTTGTACCATAATATTCGGGTACCGATACGGGCTAACTACATCACTATTAGCGGGAAATGATTGTCGGCCCAAGCCTAGTATCCAGTAAAGATAGGTCCATTTTGCTGACCCATTTCCAGAGGCCCGTTTCCACCTAAAACCCTAGAAGAAAGTTCTAGAACATCCAGATTATTTATTGTATAAATATAGGGAATCTTAACCCTAATGGGGGAGGAGAAAACCCTGAAACCATTGTAATCGTAAGAAAATCAATAAAATAATTCACCTTAGGGAGATTGATCCGTGGACTAGGCACAATGCCGAACCACGTTAAATTCTTCGTCTTTCATGTTTTCCTTCAATTCGTTTCAAATCCTAATTTTATCCTAAATCACAATAATCATCATCAAATCTCGTGTTTGTCCCTAAAAATAATTTAGGGTACAAACATTGGCGCCGACTAAGGGGAAACGAGAAAATAGATAGTGTTCTCCCAATAAAAGTAGCAGATTATTTGAATAGTTCACAGTAACATGGAAGTTCAAGTAAAACTTATGGTCCGAGCAATGAAATTCTTAATGGTGACATAGATCCGCTAAAAGAAAAGACTAAAGAGGTCCTTAAAGTGGGGCTTGATTCTATCAGGAATAGGATAAAGAAACTTGAAACAAACTTTGAAGAAAGCATGAACCAAGTTCAAGTCAAAAGAGTATTGCGAATGGTGTAAGGAGTAACACAGACGGGATTAACCTGGGTTTGCATACAATCCACAAAGGCCACTTATCTCCTCCATCAAGTTCAAAGTGGGTTTGCATCTCTTTATCCTTTTTATTTATTTTCATTATACACATGATGGCCTACACATACCTATAGATATTTAGGATAATTAGATAGTCTTGGTGCTTAAATCCGCGAATGTACTGGCATGAAGATCCAAACAATTTGACCAAACAGTATTAATGGTGAATTAATGGTATATTAATGGTGACTTTATTACCCAGCTTGACCATTAGAGCTACCGTTACATAAACTGGTCAGTTTTTCTTTTTATATAAATTACTTACATATATTGACGTTGTGAACCCTGTTTCATGGCATGATGTAACTGTATTTCTTGTTACTAACAACACATGTTCAATGCGGAGAAGCACACATTTTGCTAATTGCAGTCGTAATGGTTCCAATCAAAGCTTCTGCCAAGCAGCAGCACAAAAAGCTTCAGAAGAAATCTGTGTGACTTCCACTAAAGCATTAATTAAGGGTCAAGAATGGCACAAGAATATTTCTACTGGGATTGATTATCTTTCATTCCAATTTTCCTCATAATTAAGCAATTGGGGGCGGACCAGTACAAGAAATCGATGTTAACTACATATATCTAGAGAGAAGATGGTATCTCAGTACTATGAGCACCTACAACAGATGTGAAGTAAACAAGCAGTATAACAAATGTGGAGATTATTAAGCCGCACAGAAAAATAATGGTTCAATTTCCGATTTGGACCTTAATTATCACCGGCATGAGCACATTATTTTTGTTCGATACACAGTGTGCAATCAAGTCTTGTACGGGTTCAAGTAACTAGAGCCTCTTCAACTCTCCAGCTTGCTAGTTCAAGGAACTAGTTATCAGCAGTATCAGACTATTATGAAATATGGCAGACGACAACACTTCATTAGATTTACAGAACTAATTGTTAGTACCCTTGCTTGATGCGGGAGGCGGGGAAAATGGCATTCTCACAGCAAGCGACAAAACAAGCCTTACGACATCAACACAAAGGCAAGATGTCATCTGTCTTTGCAGCTCGATGTCGTCACTGCTGCTACAAAACAAACAAAAAAATATGTTGGCGATCACCCTGCTATGAAACTGTGCTGGCATATGATCAACTATGCGAAAGTTCGAGGACCTACAATGCCATAAGTTTGAGGTCCGCAGCTCAACTTAGAGCACGCAACTAGTTCGAGTAATTTGATTTTCCAATGTTCTCAGATAATTTTTTGCTGAAGAGAAAGAAGTTCTTTACGCCGTAGTCGTAGGACAAAGATGGCAGGAAAAGTTACAATTTAAGAAACCGGAGTAAACGCTAATTCAGCCTTCACATACTCATCAAAAGGAGGAAGCCTCCGGTTATACCAATTTATAAGAGAAGAACCAATCTTATCCGATTTGGAAGCCAATAGTCCAACGACTAGCACTAGCCAGCAATTGGAGTGAAAGGACTAAATCAAAAGACAAAGCTCCACTAATGGAAAGAGAGGACAAGTGTTCGGTTTGTGGTGTCATCATCATTGCTACCACTTAGAATCGATTGGGTAAAGTTTTCTAAAGACACAAACTTGGGCGAGTACAGCAGTCGACAAATTCGTTGAAGGATATTATGGAGCTTCCTACGATCCCGATCCTCTTAAAAGTGCCATCCCGAGACAGTCTGTTGGTGATCATCCTGCGGTGTTATTTACACAACCCCACTGTGAGTCGATTCCATTAATCACACTACTTATCACATACTACACCTTAATTCTTAAAAAAAATAATAAATGAAAACATGGCGTTGTGCAGTATATATTTATATTTGGATAACCAACAAGGTGAAAAACCTTGGAAATTCTAAGTTAATATTAGCGCAGCGTGTATGCCTTTATCAATGTAGAGCGTAGCTTAAATTTCCAGACATAGATGGAAATTTTTCATCTCTGGTTATATCGTATAACATCTTCAGCAATATTGATATATTATGTGCTTGGAATACTGACAATTCTTGTGGAATGTCAAACTCTAACCACTTGCAGATGAAATTTATATCCAAAAAATTGGATTTCAGCACTAATTCAAGCTTATACTGTTCAAGAACAGTAGCGACGGTTCGATACCTACGCGGGTTCTAGCAGTAGAATTAGTATTCCCACGCATTATGAGATGTAGCGACCCTCGTCCTACTCGATCTCATACCAATCTGCGCGAACCTTGAATAGGGGGATTGGCCCACCCCCGCGAATTCACACTACAGGAAAAATGTAGAAAGTCCTATGTTTTACAACTGGTTTCAAAGGAAGAGTTGTCGTATATCCTCTTTGCCAACCCTTAGGAAACAAAGGGTTGCGCTAAGAAAACAAACAACAACTCCTTAAGAAAAACGATTGTGACGACATTTAGCTATAACAACTCTGTTCCATATATGTAGTGACTTAGCCTATCACAATTTCGACAAGTGTTGTTGAAGAACACAAAAATATGATACCGAAAAAAAAATGTTAGAGGGAGATTCGAACATGAACCTACTACATGGAAATCTAACTCATCAACCACCCTTTTCGGTTCACAAGTTTCGGTTTTTTTTTTTTTTTAATAGAAACCTACAACAACACTTATAAGTGTTGTTGTAGTAAAAATATATAATGTTGGAAAAATGAGGTTATAGGGGAGATTCGAACATGAATCTACTGCATGGACGTCTAGTGTATCAACCATCCTTACAATTAACAAGTTTTGGCTTTTTTTTTTTTTTTTTTTTTAATAAAAATGTATAACAACACTTATAAGTGTTGTTGAAGTAAATATATAGACCATTAGAAGAAATGAGGATGGGGGGATTTGATCCTCAACCTCCTGTATGGAAGTCTACACCACTAACCATACCTACATTACTACGTGTTCTGTCCAGTTTGTGGTTCTTTAATACACTAACTTTATGACAACCCTTCATAAGAGTTGTAAAACAAAATGTAATGCTAAGGTGACTGAGCCGCAAACAACACGAAGCCTTCTATGTAAACAATCACATACACGCCTTCTCTGTAAATAATTACATACATTTTTCACTATCTGTAATATTTACTTTACTCACTTCAGATAAGGGTAGTCTGGTAATTTTCATAGTCTCCAAAATATTTATTACCTTTATTTATAGTCAGGGTAATATGGTAATTTTAACAATTTATAATATTTAGTTTACTTATTTTCCGATAAGCGTGGTCCAGGTCATTTTCATAGTCTTCATAATATTTATTGCTTTAATTTCCAAGAAGGGTAATATGGTTATTTTCACAAGCAGTAATATTTACTTTACTTTTTTTCGATAAGGGTAGTCAGGTCACTTTCACAATCTCCATAATATTTATTGCACAAATTTCCATGAAGGGTAATATGATCATTTTCACTATCTCGTAATATTTACTTTACTTATTTGAGATAAGGATAGTTTAGTAATTTTCACAATCGCCGTGATATTTATTACCTTTATTTCTAGTAAGGGTAATATGGTCATTTTAACTCGTAATCTTCGAACCTGGGATGTTCAATTCTGATATATTTCTTATCCAATTTCGATATATTTTTTAATTGTAAATGGATGGATTCGTCGTTCTTACCAAGTTTCTGACTTAGAGAAGTCAACTCGCGGTCAGGTTTCGATCTCGGAGCATGGTACGCATAAAATATGCATAAATAAGGTTTGTTTAAGGTTTCGTAGAATACACCGAAGGAATATTACCTGTAAATTGATGGATTCGTCGTTTTTACCAAGTTTTTGACTTAGAGTAGTCAACTCGCGGCCAGGTTTCGATCTCTGAGCCTAGTATGCATATAATATGCAGAAATAAGGTTTGTTTAAGGTTTCGTAGAATATACCGAAGGAATCTTACCTGTAAATGGATGGATTCGTCATTTTTACCAAGTTTTTGACTTAGAGTAGTCAACTCGCGGCCAGGTTTCGATCTCGGAGCATGGTATGCATAAAATATGCATAAATAAAGTTTGTTTAAGGTTTCGTAGAATATCTCGAAGGAATCTTACCTGTAAATGGATGAATTCGTCGTTCTTACCAAGTTTCTGACTTAGAGTAGTCAACTCACGACCAGGTTTCGATCTCGGATCCTGGTACGCATACAATATGCAGAAATAGGTTTTTTTTTTTAAGGTTTCGTAGAATATCTCGAAGAAATCTTACCTGTAAATGGATGGTTTCTTCGTTTTTACCAAGTTTCTAACTTAGAGTAGTCAACTCGCGACGAGTTTTGATTTAAAAGCCTGGTTTGCATATATTTATGCAGAAATAGGGTTTGTTTGAGGTTTCGTAGAATATATAGAAGAAATCTTACCTGTAAATGGATGGATTCGTCGTTCTTACCGAATTTCTGAATTAAAGTAGTCAACTTGCGGCCAGGTTTCGATCTCGGATCCTAGTACGCATACAATATGTAGAAATAAGGTTTTTTTAAGGTTTCATAGAATATCTCGAAGGAATCTTACCTGTAAATGGATGAATTCGTCGTTCTTACCAAGTTTCTGACTTAGAGTAGTCAACTCGCGGTCAGGTTTCGATCTCGGAGCATGGTATGCATAAAATATGCATAAATAAGGTTTGTTTAAGGTTTCGTAGAATATCTCGAAGGAATCTTACCTGTAAATGGATGAATTCGTCGTTCTTACCAAGTTTCTGACTTAGAGTAGTCAACTCACGACCAGGTTTCGATCTCGGATCATGGTACGCATACAATATGCAGAAATATGTTTTTTTTTAAGGTTTCGTAGAATATCTCGAAGAAATCTTACCTGTAAATGGATGGATTCGCCGTTCTTCCCAAGTTTTTGACTTAGAGTAGTCATGTCGTGTCCAGGTTTCGATCTCAGAGCATGGTATGCATGGAATATGCATAAATAAGGTTTGTTTAAGGTTTCGTAGAATATACCGAAGGAATATTACCTGTAAATTGATGGATTCGTCGTTTTTACCAAGTTTTTGACTTAGAGTAGTCAACTCGCGGCCAGGTTTCGATATCTGAGCCTGGTATGCATACAATATGCAGAAATAAGGTTTGTTTAAGGTTTCGTAGAATATACCGAAGGAATCTTACCTGTAAATGGATGGATTCGTCATTTTTACCAAGTTTTTGACTTAGAGTAGTCAACTCGCGGCCAGGTTTCGATCTTGGAGCCCGGTATGCATACAATATACATAAATAAGGTTTGTTTAAGGTTTCTTATAATATGTTGAAGGAATCTTACCTGTAAATGGATGGTTTCTTCGTTCTTACCAAGTTTCTGACTTAGAGTAGTCAACTCGTGGCCAGGTTTCGATCTCGGATCATGGTATGCATAAAATATGCATAAATAAGGTTTGTTTAAGGTTTCGTAGAATATCTCGAAGGAATCTTACCCAGTAAATGGATGAATTCGTCGTTCTTACCAAGTTTCTGACTTAGAGTAGTCAACTCACGACCAGGTTTCGATCTCGGATCATGATACGCATACAATATGCAGAAATATGTTTTTTTTTAAGGTTTCGTAGAATATCTCGAAGAAATCTTACCTGTAAATGGATGGATTCGCCGTTCTTACCAAGTTTTTGACTTAGAGTAGTCATGTCGTGTCCAGGTTTCGATCTTAGAGCATGGTATGCATGGAATATGCATGAATAAGGTTTGTTTAAGGTTTCGTAGAATATACCGAAGGAATATTACCTGTAAATTGATGGATTCGTCGTTTTTACCAAGTTTTTGACTTAGAGTAGTCAACTCGCGGCCAGGTTTCGATCTCTGATCCTGGTATGCATAAAATATGCAGAAATAAGGTTTGTTTAAGGTTTCATAGAAAATTTCGAAGGAATATTACCTGTAAATGGATGGTTTCTTCGTTCTTACCAAGTTTCTGACTTAGAGTAGTCAACTCGCGGCCAGGTTTCGATCTCGGAGCCTGGTTTGCATACAATATGCATAAATGGGGTTTGTTTAAGGTTTCATAGAATATTCCCAAGGTTTCATAGTTTAGGGTTTATTTAAGGTTTCATAGTTTGTTAGTCGTTATACCGAATTTGAAGTTCGAATCGACAACGATCTTCCTATTTATCGATTTCGATGATGTATCATGCTAAGTTTGAAGTCAGAACCCTCCCGAAGCTTCATGATTCATAATTTGTTTGTCGTTATACAAAATTTGAAGTTCGAATCAACACTGAGCTTCATATTTATCGATTTCGATGATATATCATGCTAGGTTTGAAGTGTGAACTGAAGTTACTTCATGACCTATATGACTAGTCAAAATTACTTCATGACCTATGTTACTAGTTGAAATTCAAACCGGAGGCAAAAAGAGAAAGCACAAAAACACAAGGAGAAAGCACAAAGAAAATAAAAAGAAAACACAAAGAGCTTCATATTTATCGATTTCAATGGTGTATCTTGCTAACCCGAGTCTTGCAATGTGAACTGTAGCTAGTTCATGACATATATTACTAGTCGAAATTACTTCATGACCTATGTGACTAGTTGAAAATTAACCCGGAAGCACATAGAGAAAGCACAAAGAAAACACACAAAGAAAACACATTTTCCTTGATCCGTATGACAGTCTTAAATCATATCTCTACCGTCCAAAAATATCCTTAATCCGTATGACCATTTTAAATCAAATCTCGACCGTTGAAAGATAGGTATATAGAAGATCAAAAGAAAATTCTCACAATCTCTTCACTTCCTCCCTTATCTTCGTCTCTAACCTCTCAAAACTTTCTCCTCCCCCAGGAAAAAAAAACCCTAATACAAGAAAACGACTCCACCTTCATCCATTACTTTTGATGCGTTTATGAGTAGATGTGGTCCGATTTTCATCATTGTTTGTGGTTAGGGTTGAAGTAGATTGGAAATTTGTGAATTGATTAGAGTTTTTTGATTTCGAAGTTTTGGGGTAAACTGTATTCTCGGTAACAATCAACAGCAGCAACTTCTCCATCTCTGATTAAGAAAACCCTTACCTATTAGCTCACCATCTCAAACCCTAACCCAAGTTTCCTAAGCTTCAATTGCTTTCGAATCTTCATAACATAACTCAATTCTTTCATCTCTATAATTCGAACTCAAACGCAAAACCCTAGACTGTTGACAACTCAGATTTCTGTGTTTCAGCTAAGAGATGGAATTTAGGGTTAATTACTGAGAATCGAGAGATGATTAAGAAGAATTAGGTGATGGGTTTCTGTGGCTGTTCTTCAAGGGTGAGATGACTAAGAACTGGTGCTGTTTTGATGGGTTTGAACTCGATTTCAGAGACAATGAGCAGGGATTTGACGGGGGTTTGAAGCAAGAGACGTGGAGAAATTGGGTTAATTTGGTGAACAGCTGCAAGAATAGAGAAGGGGAATTGGTTTCTGGTCGAGAAACAAAGAAGCTGTTGCCGTTAGTTTTGGTTAGTTTAATTTCTAAATGTTGGTCGTGAGTTCTAGACTGCAGTGATGGTTGCTGGTATTTGGAGAGAGTTAAGACATGGAATTGAAGATTGAAATCAATACAAAGCGATCAGATTTGGGGATTTTATAATCCCATCCAAGATTAGGTCTATTGGTAGATGTTCCTGAGAGAAGGAAGATTTGATGAGTTTGCTCTTTTGGGTTTTTGTTAAATTTGTACTGTGAAGTTCTTGTACTCGATTTGTAGCTGATTGATATCAATATCAGTGATGTTTGATGCTGTGTGATGGGTGGTTGCGGATTTAAGTTCCCTGTGAAACTCAGTTGAGATGAATATTGGGTTTGATTGGAAGAAGATGGCAGCAAAAGCTTGGATAGATGATGTACATGTTTGAATGGGTGATGGTTACAGAAATGGTCGATTAAATGGTGATGTTGCCATTGATCGTAGTATTCGTCAACAATAGCAAATTAATACCGGGTCTTGATTTAATGGTGATGGAAGCGAAATTAAATGAAGGGTTATTTGTTGACTTGAGTTTAGAAGTTCGGTGAAGTGAAGATGGTGATGGCAACGGCAGCAACAAAGATAATAAGCTATTTAATCTTTTCCCTCTATTTCGACCTAAGCAACATCAATGCATGAATGTGTTTTTTGAGATGGTTTCGAAATGTGATCTCGTTGGCTGATATAATCAAGTCGTGGTGGTTATTTTCTCGAATCTGTAATGGGTTCATTGAATTGGTTGCAAGGGTATTGAAATGAGCTATGCGGTTCGGTGGTTGTATCCGGATCCGGTGGAGATGATTGATGGTAAACGGTGCAAGGAGATATAAATGGCGAGAACTCGGGAAGCAACAATACATGGGACTTTGACAATATCCAGGTCTTTGGAGAGTTGAACTGGAAGCTAAGTTGAGGTGCCAATTGTTGAATTTCAGTTGGTCTTTGCAGTGAATTATATTTAAGTTTATTTCTTGAAATTCCTTTCATCTTCTAACTTAAAGTTGATCCGTTGTTTGTTTTGTTGAGCGGGGTGTTCTTGTTATCAAGGTATAGATCATGTTAGATTAGGATCCCAAAGGAAAGAATGGTCCAATGACTTCATTACATGATGTTGTTACAATACACCAACCTAAGAATGAAGAAGACTCATTAGCAGGCCTTCAATGGTGGCTCCTACTGAAATCGAAATGCCAGCTCAAATGGTAGGTATAATAGCTTGAATTGGATGGTTTCTAAATTGGAGTCATTTTTGAGTTCTGTAATTTCTCGAGAGGAGGATTTTGAATGATATCACTTATCAAGTTTATATGGGTTTCTTTTTGTGATGATAGCAAGGCTAGGCTTGTAAGGTCGAGCTTGAGTGAGTGATTGATTTGTATGAATGAATGTATTGCAGTGGATATGCAGAGATGAAGTTATAGAGCGATTGCAGATGCCGGTTGTTACAATGGCTGTGACGAAGTGTTTGAGGTAAAATTTGAAATTGGTGCGATATTGAGCAATGAAGCCGAGACATTTGCTTTATTTAGTTATTTGCTCTCATTCTGTGATAGACTTCCTCTGTAGGTTCCTTACTAAGATGTTACTGCCAAAAGGTTCAAAGATGTACTTGTCCGACAACCTATTGCAATTACAGTAAGTAGTTTGATTTTTTAAATTGAAGGTGTTAAAATGCGTTTGTTTGAAAAGAATTTTTTCAAATGGTTGTTCCATTTATGTATTTATCAGTTGTCCCATCCTGTTTCTAATGTTGGTTCATTTGATAAACTTTGTGGTGCCTCTAGTCACTCATTTTTTGTTTTTGTTTTTGGTGATTCAGGTATTGGGTTCGACGGTAAATGAAGCTATGAAGTTTAGATAACTTCTACAGAGGAGGTAATCATAATGATCTCTTCTTTGTTTTTGTTTTGTTCAAGTTGTGGAACTAGTATGATTTATGATATGATTCCATCCATGATTATTGAATTTTGTTAATTTTTTGATTTAGGGTTTTTGTGCCACTTAAAATTTGTGTATGTGTTATCTGATTTCGGTGTTGACTAGTTTTTGTTGATTTTGTTTACGGGGAAAAGACCCATTAATGTGGGGATTAAAGGCTTTCCTACTATGGATGCCAGATTGCAAGGTGGGTTTTGGCTCTCTTTGAAGATATTTGCTTTAAATTCGATAATGTCATACTTATTCGGACTCGGTATGGATGCTTCATTCATCTTGCTATTGGTTATTTGTGCTTTGTAGGATTTAGTCTAAATTTAATTTACTGGTTCTTGTGCTTTGTGTTTGCAGTTGATTTACCGACTTGGTTTTGAAATGTTAAAGCTATATTTTTGCAGATAACCACAGGAGTATTTTACATTGAACTGCCAAAACCTGGACCCAATTGCATTTGTAAATCTTACATGCTTCGGTATGTTTATACTATTGGATCTAAATTAGTTCATTCTTACTAAGTTTGGCTTTTGTGGGCTATGCTCATTGTTTCAGTGTCTTTTCTTTTTCTCAGTGCAACATCGGTGCTCGAATTGATGTCAAGCCTTGGGAATAAGATTGGCAACTCGAGATATGGCGAAGCTTGAGGATATTGGGAGGAGTGTGCTTGTATAATAGTGCTTGTTTGATTGTATGATAGATATATGATATTTTTAGTCATGTTCAAAGAATCTGTCATTTTCTTTTCTTTCGTTGCGCAACACACTTTCATACAAGGTGATTTGAAGTTAGCTAGGTAATGCAATTGGAGTGGCAGGTCTTGAATGAATGTAAATGTGTTACACCGGCAGGTTAATGTGAAATTATGAATGTGAAATACTTTCTGCAATTCGGTTTCGACTATAATTTTTTTTTTTTCAAAATAGTTATATGCACATAATTTCTAGTAAGAGTTGTGCTCCATATTTCAACTACACAAACCAAAGACTGTGAAAGACATAACTAGGTGTTGTCCAACATAGTTCTACAACTCTAACAAGTGTCGTGCAAATCTTATTCATAATAGTAATAAGAGTTGTTACATATTTCTACAATACACATCTTAGGTTGTCTAAGATAGTCCTTCAACTTATATAAGTGTTGTGTTACATATTTCTATGATACACATCCTTTGTTGTCCAAGATAGTCCTACAACACAAGCAAGAGTTGTGTTAGGCTTTCTAAAAAAATCGAAAGAGAATCACAACTTTGGCAAAATATTGTCGAACCATGAATCACATCACCCTTTACAACACTTAGTCAAGTATTGTAGAAAAGCTTGGACTTTCTACAATACCCCACCTACACAATACACAAAAAAGCGTTGTAGTAGGGGTACTACAACCCTAATACAGTGTCGTAAATGATGATTTTTCCGTAGTGTCAATGTAGCATAAAGTTTTATATTTTCAATTCATGCACAAGCGAGATGCAGCAAGGAGGTGCACCCTTGCGCGAGCATTTAGCAGCATGATACTAGCTGGGGGCGAGTTACTATCACTCCAACGACGGTTGTCACTTGGGGGTGCGATACGTAATACCTTGGCGCCAATAAGAAATAACTCGGGGGCGAGCTGCGTAACACTCTGAACTACATGTTTAGGGGCGAGTTACGTAGCACTCCGTTATAGCACAACATTCCGTGATCACGACGAAAGGAACCTACTCTCATATCTCATAATTTGCACTTTCAAGAAGTCATCCAAGAAGTATATTGAAGATTATTGTCTCGTCCAACTATGTTATAAGGTCAAGCGCTCTACTAAGGGCTCGTCAATCGTGATATATCTATTACACAGAAAAATGGGTATCTCGTGGAGATGTACAAAAGCTTGTTAATGCAAACGTTCCAGTCATTTTACTTCATATCATTCTTATTAATTCATTGGCAACTCGGCAGCACCGACACATTTTAGACAATGATACGGGTATTGCAGCATCAACACATCCAGAAAGTCTTTGTGGCTATAAAGGCCCTTTTCTGCTATAGCAATATGCAGTCTGGTTTTCCTTTTATGTTCATCGTTTGTTGTTTCTAATATCTAAAGAGCTTACTGCACTTGAAGTCTTTAAACTAGCAAGATCATTGGTTATTATCATACTGCCTCAAGCACCAACAACGTGAAAGGATGGAGAAATTACTAGCATAAACAAGTACTTATATTCAAATTAACGTGTGTATGCTAGTGGGGGCGACTACTCTACTATAGACAACTTAATTTATGCGCACCAGTATCAAGACCAATCGGGAAGTAATATGAAGAAATATAAAGACATTCAGACTGCTTCAAGGAGAGCTACCCGTGGCCAGCTGCTAACCTATCTTCACCTAATATACAAAAGAGTGTTCACACCAAAACACTGTGAGATATCCCGTCTGGAACTCTACTGGTGTGTCAAAAAGATGCAGCTTGACGAAAAAGAAAATTGCTGCAAATGGCAGAATAAGCAAAAGTCAGATCACCCCTACCAATATTTACTACCGGGAAGCAAGTCAGTACTCCCAAGAGTCCGGAAGTACGTCCCTAATTTCTTCCAAAGATAGTTGCAGCTGCAATACACGAGATTTCGTATCAGCTAATTCCTGGCGCACTCCAGCCAACTCTTCAGTCAGTACCCTTAAAGCAGCGGACAACTTAGTATTGTTGCTCTCCAATCATACGATTTCCCGTCTCATACCGACATCACCACCACCTCCCAAAGCAAGTTGTTTTTGCGCATTCTTTAGTTGAGTGGCGGATTTCAGAAACTACAGGGGTAAGAGTAAATCATATTATGCCTCTTTGTCTTTTAGCTACTCGACGTATACAAGAAATGAGTCGTCATTCGAAGGAAGCAACTTGAGAAAGTAAGCATGAGGATAACTACTTATTAAGCTAATGGAAACTTCCAGCCAAGTGTCTATTTACTAGAACCTTTTCCACTGGGGTACTGTATCAGGCTAAAGCATTAAAGTAATGCTTTCGAATCTTGATATATAAACAAACGTGATCAAGCTAGCTTCTTTAATTTATTCGAGTACAAGGCATGTCATTTGACCAATTGATCAAATCACTTACCTGGTCATAATGTGATGTCATGGTTTTAAGCAATGTGCCGCAATCAGACTCGTTTATCGGTTGGAATAGAGATAGAGAGGCAGGGACTGGTCGACTAATGCCAGTATCAGATTGAGGGATTGAAGCAGGTCGCGTACTCTAACATTTTCGTTCTCCGGACAGGGATTAGTCGAGCCACTTCCCATCAATCCGCAGGCAGAAAATAAATTGCAGTCAAGCAAAGATTCAGTTGGGAAGGGTGGTTGGATAACCTTTTCTCCATTATCACAAGTAGGTTCTCAGTGACCTGAAACATACAATACGAGAGAGAATTCGATCTGAAATATTAAGCTATCAAGCCTAGAGGTTATGAAATGTGTGTACAAGGGAGTAAATATACCTGGTGATAAAAATACTTTCACGGGCAGGAGACGCATTATCTTTGCTAGTTAAGTTATCATCAACAAATACAGTGCTAGAGAAAGCATTTCCTCTTAACGGTTTCTCTTCCCAATGGAACTTAAGCATCACCCAAGTCGGTGAAAGGACTTGGACAACCAGAAGAAATGTCGTCAGAAAATTTTCCATTCCAAGAACCTTGTTGCCAGAACCAGAATTCGTGCTCTTTCTATTTCCGTCAAAAGCAGGGGCAAATTCACCGACCGGACAACACGAGCTAGCTTCTTTAAAAGTATAGCCTTTGTTAACCAAAGGTTTGTTGCGGCGAGCAACTTGACATATCTTTCCACACACAGCATCAGGAACTGTTACAAACTTTAAAGCTTTATTCACTAGTGGGTTCTTCGGATGTCGATTGTTATATGCGAATGGAAGGGGCTGATCACCTTTACGAAGCCTCTTGAAACTTGTTTTTCCATTGCTTGCTCCAAAGTCATGGGCATCCAAGGTATTAGCCCCAGCCGCTTTTGTCTTATAGTGTCTTCGGTGAATTATAATCAAACTAGAAGGAGTGGAAGATCCATGAAGGTCATCGGTCCCCATTGAATTCATT
Source organism: Papaver armeniacum (assembly GCA_023531295.1). Classification (NCBI taxonomy): domain Eukaryota; kingdom Viridiplantae; phylum Streptophyta; class Magnoliopsida; order Ranunculales; family Papaveraceae; genus Papaver; species Papaver armeniacum. The sequence continues at coordinate 63,485 of JAJJWW010011208.1, forward strand.
TCCGGTGCTTTAGGAGAACAACCGTCATAAGACTCGGAATCGGGATTCGATAACAGTAACTCCTGGCCTATGATTAAGAGGAACTGCATGAGTTGGGGCTGAAATTTCATTTGCATTTAGATCTCTATCATAACGCCAATCAACAAACTCATCAGAAAGATTCTTAGCATTTGGAACGCCCGTAAGGTACCGCCAGGGTGAAATCGTCTGAATCGCTCGAGGTCAGCATCAATTTCCGAAGATGGGGGGTTATTTCTACTACAACAAAATAAATAAATAATATGTTGGCAATGCGGAGCAAACAGTTGGGACAAATCAATTTTAAACATTCAAGAGTCTACACACATGAGATGAGGACGAAAGGGGCTATAAACTAGACCCAGGCAAGAATCGTTTCTTCTAGCATGGGAATTAAAAATAAACAATGATATTGGCGCACATGCTACGGATTACCAATCGAAGAGGAACACATACCTGGTGTCGGTGTGAAACCAGGGTTGCTGAAATCCAGTGTTGTTTTAATAATCCAGACTTATCAAGTAGATTTCTTTCGCCATCCCTCCTACCAAATCCAGTTAAGAGTTCAGGGAGGCCGAAAATTCTGGTTTTAGGGATTTTATTTACAATACCTAAATCAATTGGGGATTTCTCTATAATGGATCAAGAAATAGAAAGTGAGAAGGATACGTACCTTGGCAAGTGTATCAGCTAAAGGGTTAAACGATTGATTATTTCAATGAAGCCATGGAGATTTCTGATGAAGTAATTTCTCCAAGTCGACAATTATTCTCTCAGTAGTCATACTGAATTGGATAACTATAAATAAGCCTGGAGACAAATCAAGGATATTTCATCCGAGAAAACAGATCTATCATGATAAAATAAAGGGCAAACTAACAAAGTAACCAGCTTCCATACACATAATTAATAAACCGGCCATCTTTTTTGGATCTTATATAAAGTGGCCTTTCCGTTAAATATTTCACCTGGTCCCACCGAAATAGTCCAACAAGTTGACTTAATCAATTTTTAACGAGAATTACCGACGTATCCTTACCCTTATAACCATACGACTCGGACTCGACCATTTTTTTTCTTGTTCCTTCCCTTTTATTCTACTTCTCGTTTCTGCCTCCTTCTATCAGTCGTCGAAACTAGGGTCAGAGGTTCCCGGTGTTTATGGATTTAATGATAAGATCAACTAAGGGTAAGAAATAGATGGCTGATTTAAAAAGACGAAAAAATCTAGAGTTTGAGATTTTTTTGCAGTGCACTAATGGAGATGTTGATTTGAGATGTTGATTTGAATTTGAATTTTACAAAAGAAGAAGATGAACAGTTGATTTCGATTTTCGATTATTTTTTTTTGCTATCTTTTATGTTAATTTTTAATCAATGATTTGGGTTCAATTAGGTCAGTTGGGTGATTTTAATTTGGGGAAGAACTGTTGATTTCAATTTGGGTTTAATGTTTTGGCAACTTTATTTTTTGTTCATCTTTTTGTAACTCATTTATGGATATCGAATTTACCAAATTTGGGAAATCGTTGCCTCAAGATTCACTTCAGGGTGAACTTCTGAAGGACAAGCTACGTGGGTTCATCATGCAGCAAGTGTGACTCTAAGTTAGAAAAGATTCTGATTTGCTTCTGGTTCTTATATTAGCTACTTTTCAATGCCTTTACGCGGTGAAACAGTTGAATCGACACACTCACAATCTCGAGACTTACTAAAGAGTACTTCGTGGGTAAATTATATGGAGTGAAAGTAAGCTAATCAGCATATCAGTAGAAAAATTTTCTGATTAGTTTGTATCTATTAAAGTGATATATCATTTTTTAAATGAATTGTGTTTTGATTGTGTCTTCGATGATCGCTGCTTGACCCATCTTCATCTCACACAACAGCAGAAAAATCAATTCTTCCATCTTTCCTAGCGGGTAAAACCAACCCAACTCACACATGACGTTGGTTAATTGCAATGAGATGTTGGTTGATTGTAATGAATTGTTTGAAATCGATGAAATGATTTAGTTAGGAGAATGGGTTTGTGCTAGATATGAATTCAATGTAGGGAAGGAGATATGAAAAACTTTACGAATCAATCAGGCATCTGTCTCTTGGTTTCATTTTCATACACTCAAGATGTATGTAGAACTGCCTAAACGGCTTATGGCACGACCTAGTCCACTCATGGGAGGGATTTAAATGTCATTTACAGATGGGATAAGCGACACATAGGCGGTTAAGCTGGTCTTAGCCGTTTTTAAAAAAAACGGGATGGAAAAGTCTATGTCGGCCATTTTATAAAAAGATTCAAAAAAACGGCCACTTTCTTAGTTATGTGTCAAAAAGGTGGCCACTTTATTAAAAAGCCCTAAAATAAACAAGGTAAAATGAATGGGAAAAGACAAGCTTATCCCTGGAGGCTCATTTTATGGTTTGGAAGTGGAAAGCAAAAACGAAATAGTGGAACATGGAAAGGCCCAATAAGTTCGAGGGTTTAAGCTGTATACCAGATTGCAAGGCGCAACACCAAAAGCCCAATGTCTCTATCGAGCCAATGACCGGTGCACTGGAACTTGTATTTAAAATTCAAGAGGAGAGTTTGCATGAGGTTTCAACAGCTGCGAAACATGCTTGGGGGCGATTCCCAATGCACTTCAATAAACACGGTTCAAGAAGAATCCAATTGTCTTAATCCCATAATAAATTATGGGTTAAGAGGGGGCGATGTTTGTACCATAATATTCGGGTACCGATACGGGCTAACTACATCACTATTAGCGGGAAATGATTTTCGGCCCAAGCCTAGTATCCAGTAAAGATAGGTCCATTTTGCTGACCCATTTCCAGAGGCCTGTTTCCACCTAAAACCCTAGAAGAAAGTTCTAGAACATCCAGATTATTTATTGTATAAATATAGGGAATCTTAACCCTAATAGGGAGGGGAGAAAAACCTGAAACCATTGTAATCGTAAGAAAATCAATAAAATAATTCACCTTAGGGAGATTGATCCGTGGACGTAGGCACAATGCCGAACCACGTTAAATTCTTCGTCTTTCATGTTTTCCTTCAATTCGTTTCAAATCCTAATTTTATCCTAAATCACAATAATCATCATCAAATCTCGTGTTTGTCCCTAAAAATAATTTAGGGTACAAACATATATATAAAGAAGTTTCAAGCAGCAAGGAAATAGAGGAAAGAGTTACAAATTGTCAGGGTTCTACGAATTTCAAGAGTTTATCATCAACAGTTGAAGACCGAAGACAAAGACTAAGAAGATGAAGAAGATGAGACGAAGGAAGACATTTCTATTGGATGTTGTGAGAGTGGTGCTATCATAATTGGCAATCGGATGTGAAGGTGAGTAAGTAATCCCATCCTTGCAATAGTTGTTGATTTCCTTTCTTAGAGATCATCATAAAATGTCTTTTATTTCCCACGATCTTGTGCGGTCTCCAGAAATAATTCGGAAGGTTACCTTACCACCATTCAAACGTGTGTAGGATTTCTCTCTTCATTCCTACCTGCACACATGTGAGACCCATAAAAACCGTCTTATTGAGTGCAATTATCATAAAATCCTTTTAAGTGAGGCAGAAGTCAAGGCGAAATGCTTATTGGTCGTTCTCAAACACGCGTTCTCTCATTATGGTGTGGTTATTTCTCACTCAACATTTTAGAATGAGAATATGTTCTTTGGTATTTCTAACTTCTTATTACTAGAATGCATAAATTCTATGTCCTCATAGCTCTTCGGATGAACGCGCAATCGGGGGATACTAAAACTAATTGGGGGATATAAATTACTTCCCCCAACCAATAGTGTTTGTTAATGGGTGTTTTTTTAGGGGCGAACATATGAAACTACCCTTTAAAACAATAAAAGCTAAATCAAACATAAAAATACCCTACTCCCTTTTAAATTCGAAACATTTCTCACTCCCTTTAAAATTCCCTTCTCCCTTCTGTAGGCTCCTCACTTTGATTTTTTCTTTTACATTCGGTAGGGATGAAGACCATCTTAGGTAGGGAGTGTAGGCATGGTTATTTAGGATGAATACCATGCCGATCTTGGTTTCCTCGGTATCAACATGATTATTTAGGATGAAGACCATGCCGATACTGAGTTAGGCATGGTTATTCGGGATGAATACCATGCACCATCGAGTTCAGCATGGTTATGGATGAATACCATGCCGATACTTGATATTTCTTGGACAAATTTTTTCTCGTATGTTTTTGTCCTCAAACCGTCATGGTTCATTTGGGAATCGACCATGCCGACACCACTACGAGCATGCTCGATAATACTTTTACCATCCGGGAATCGAAGTTTTTCGGCGTAACAATGGCGGATTCGATGGAAAAAAATAATCAAATTTCAATACATTAATACCTATATATGACTAATTGGAGCACTTGTATATCGGCTTGTTTACTTTCATGGTTGGTTCTTGCCATAAACTTTCATGATCATAAATATCTTGATTTAATGTTGTTGCATCAACAAATTCAATGATAATGATTTATTCTAATGATTATCAAACTAAACTATTAACTTACCTAATTATGTTTAACCACTAAACATGATTATTGAGGGGTAGATTAGGTATTACGTAAAAAACTTAGATAAGGGGTGGCTCTGAATTGATATTTGGATCCAGGTTTTGTCCTTTTCCTCTATCCCCCAATTAGTTTTGATATCCCCCCAATTGTGGGTTCATTTGGATGATTGGGAAGTTGGAACGCTTTGAAGTTGGAGTAGGTTTTGTGGGTATACCTCTTGTAAACCCTCACGAGACTATAACTCGTCCACTAGGGACACCTAGGGGTTTAAAGGCTTGTTACACATGCTAAGTGCAATCGTAACCTCGACGACAGGGAGTTGTTGTATTTGTTTAGAGTAGTTTGCTCGAGAACAAGCAAAAGCCAAGTGTGGGGGAATTTGATAAGTGCTTTATTTACATGTTTTATGCGTCAATTCCATGCTATTAATTGTTGATCTTCTTGCAAATTATTTTATATTACGCTTGTTTTCTTGTATTTGTCTTTCATTAGGTGAATCATCCAAAAAAAAGTGAAAATAACTACAAAAATGAAGTCACAAGTGAAGAAGGGACAAAGACCCAGTGGAACTCATTCAAATGGAGGATTTCTATACATCATTTTGTAGAGGACAGGAAGTTGAAGTCAACGCCGAAAGAACGAAGTCTTTCTGAGTTCGTATGAAGAAATTATGAGCAAAACAAAAACTTGGAAGATTATAAGGGTAAAATGGTCATTTCCAGGACAAGTGATATTGGCACGGCACTGTACGTTAAGGGGTAGTCATTCTGTTAGGGGTGGACTGTCTCTCTCAAAGGAACTGCTAAAGGAAGTCATGTTATTTACTAAGGGGGAGTTCAAATTTAAATGCTGTTAAAGGCATCCGCCTATTATATCAGGGCACCACCTTCAACTTCAGCCCATTGTCCGACGAGTTCAGAGAAGTTCCGGTTGAGATTTATGCCGCTGATGATTATCACGGTTTGTGTGTTGCTGCTGCCAATGGGATACGAAGGAGATGAGAAGAACAAATGACCGATTACAGTGAGTTATTGATGGAAGAACTCGACAAAGAAGTGATTCATCGCTGTCACGATAGAGAGAATGGAATTGAGCCGATGATGATCATATTGATCATATTTCAGTGGTAGCTACTGAGAACGAAAGAGTATGGAGTCTCAATGAACGCTATTGTGCTATCGATGAAGTGATGATGAGAGATGATGATGCCGGAGACGAGACGGAGAAGTAATACGCTGCTGCCGTTGACGAAGATGAAGTTAGCTGTGATTGTTTGATTTATTGTGCTCGAGTTTGTTGGAGTGGTATGAGCACTTGCTAGAACTGCACAGAGCTTGAAGATGTTAGAAGCTCAAGGCTGTGACAATCATGATGGCTGATATATACCAGCGATAGTCGCAGATGACGATGAAGATCAGTAATTGATTAAATGATAGCAGAGATCGAGCTTTGGTTACGTACAGAGTTTGGTTAATGCTAGACTCGAGTTGGACAAGCCATTTAGGGTTAAAGGACGTGTATTGTGGCTGTGGGTTAGTCGAGAAGTCAGTTGGAGACTCAAGTTGATGGCTGCTACTATTAATCGATGGAGGAAGGAGCTCGACGGGAAAATGGTAATGCTACTTGGTGTTTGATTTGGATTTGGAGCCAGTATCGTGACCGAGAAACTAGTTGCTGTTGATGATACATACGAGAAGATTTCCGAACAAGTGAAATGATTTAGCGCGTATGGGAAAATGGGATTTTGGTACAACAGGGTACACCAAGTTAGATGTAAGGTTAGCTGTTAAGAATCCACGTCGTCCCCACTGAAGATCCAACCAATCCGAGACCGTGTTCATCACATTACGATGATCCTTGTTACATCGAATCAGCAGCACATGTCTTTTAGAAATTGTAAACACTATTGACCGATTATGAATCCTTATCAAATAAGGAATTCTTAAGCTATATAAGGCCAAATAGCCGTGAGGAGAATGAGACAATTTTTGGTGGAGAGAGAAAATTGAGAAAAGAAGAAAGCTTTTTTATTTTATAGGGTTTACCCCTTTAGGGGGAAACCGAGTTATTTTCTTCTTCTTTTTATTTATATTTTTCATGAGTTTTAGTAAACTCATGTGTAGCTAAATTTTATTGATCAGGGATGATTTCAAAGTCCTGCATAATGGAATTCTTATTCTTTTTACGAGTTTATTTTAAGTTGATTTTTCTTGTCGATTGTCTCTATTGTTTTTAGTATCTAAGATTGCTATTGGGTTATTCAATTGGCCATTTGAATTAACGTGATAGTAATTCTTCTAATAGTATTGGGGTTGGTGATACGTGTAATTGTCACTCAATTCCATACACAAGTAGTTTATCCTAAAAATTTGTGGAGAGGGATTCATTAAGCAATTGTGTATAGAGATGACACTAGTAAAGCGGTCGAGCTTATGTGTCGATGCTAGGATCAACCTAATTCACAAAACATAATGCATTCGATGAGTTACACCTTGAGAGCTTATTCATGGTGGCTCAGATGGATAGAATCTGGTAGTCGAGCGCTTCCGTATCCAGTGACAACATGAATTCCGGGGATAACAGAGCTTATTGTTATTCTACGCTTGGTGATAATAGAAAATTAACAAGGAATAAACGAGTATTTTATGTTCAGTGACGGCGAATGATACCTTAATCATCTTTGTTTTCTTAATATCTTTTTATTGATCTTAAAACCAATTCCCATTTGTTATTTACTTTATTTTTTGATCAAATAACCTATCAATTACATGAACTCTCTTGTGGGAACGATCCTTACTACCGCTATATTACCAAGTTAATTAGTAGGAAATATATTTATTAATTTGTTGTGTAAACGACGCGCATCATGTACTCAAAAAGTAGCCAACTAAAAAATTTGTAGGCAACTTATAATTTCTTCAAAGGTTTGTGAATACAGGTCTGAATCTCTTATTATATTTAATTTTTGAAGTGAAATGATTTTCTCTATTATTCTGAAGGTGTTTTTCTTATTCTATTGATTGATGTTTTTATATTTATTTTCATACAATTTGAACTATTTCTGTGAGTCCTTGAATCTACAGATTTAGTAGGTACTTTTTGAGGAATTTTTTTTTTCTTATTTATTTTTAAACATATTTTTTGTTTGTTTGTTTTTTCCTTTCGAAGCTTTTTGCTATTGCGTATGTTAAAAACATATTAATTTGCAATTAAATTTATAGGTTTATGCATAAGTTATCTAGAGTTATTGTATAAAATATCTTCTACAAAATTACAAAACTCACGCATAACGTTTTTATATTAATTAGCGACATAATGTGGTAAATGCTAATGTCAAGTATTTACACTTCTATTGTAATCGCATATAAATAGGCTAGTTGTAACCAAGAAACAACAAACAAATAAAACTTCAAATTAAAAGTTGCTCAATATATATATTTTTTCTACTGGGCCAACAAATTTGGCAAATTTTTGTAATCCCCCAATACTTTCGTCATCTGCATCTCTGTATAACGTGTACTTCTCATACCCTTCAAATTTCCAGAGCTCACATCCAGATATGCTCAACAAACATATAACTTGCATTCCTTGGTTGAAGAATCAAATCAAGATTCATAAGTACGATATAAATCTACTTTAGATAAGTTACACCATTGCTCTACTTGTGCCATAAGTATATTGGTTTGATCCAAGGTGTTTCTTCTTTGGTGATGACATTTTATAGACATTGATTACATGAATATAGAAACATCACAACTAAAAGAAATAAGTGAACAATTTCTCTCATGTGCAAACTGAACTTAGCCTTGCAGTAGAAAGATAAGGAAAGCTTGTAGAAAACATATGTTGTACGCAAGCTGGAAATGAACAACTTGTTCTTGATCTTATCTCCTTGAAAGCAGAACTAGTCTCTCTCAAGAATACATCTTCCCTTGAAGATTCAATCCTAATAAGGGAAACTTAGTAAAAACAATGACAAAGAAAAGAGGACTGATCTTTTAAGAATCTCATTTTCAGACAAATACAATGCCTTAAAAATATCATATATGATTTTGAGATCAAGATAGTTTCATAACTTGTCAAAAGGATAAAAGATGAAAATCAATCTTTCATGTAAAAAAATTAACTGGTAATATCCTATCCGGATAAATCCAAGAAGCATGATTTAACTTATTCTTCAAAAAGGAAATAGATTGACATTGAAGTCTCTCGGAAGAAATTTTCACCTTCTAAAAAAGCTTATGTATCCTCTGATCACATCAGAATATTCCACGACATCACAAATACCATTACAAGCGATGCTTTTATTGTGGAATTAAAGGTCATAAACTACTTCTAACAGGTTGCTAATGTATTACTCTATCTGAAATGCTAATTGCAGGCAAATAAGGGTGAACCAGAAAATACACCCATGGAAATCCACTTCATGGAGGCTAGGGTTGTTAATTTTGGCTGCTTCGGATATATAGCTCCACATTAAAAGGGAAACAACGACGTGTACACCTTTGGGCTGGTTTGCGGACTTGAGAGCACTAGCTAGACAAACAAATATTAGTCCATAATTAATTTGTTCAAGCTATATAAGAACAACTTCTAATCAAAGTTGTAACAAGAGGCCTTTTACATACTCAAAATCCATTAGTGTAGATGGAAACAGAGTTACCTCTTGCAATAATGTCGATCCATCTTATTCCATGATCAATTATGAAAAAAAGTTCCACAAAATGGCACATACCTTTGCAAAAACAAAATTAGAGGTCATGATGTTGAAGCGTTCTCTAGAGAAATCTTTACTTGTCCAAGCTCATCTTGTCAAACAACAATAAACTCTTCTAAAATTATTGAATGAAAGAGAACCTAATTTGCCCAAGGTTGAGGAATTATTCTTTGATCAAGGATCTCTTCAAGGAATTGAAGAATAATTCCTATTAAATGAAGAAGATCGCAACATCATGAAGATATTTGATCTTCAAATTATTTCTTTTGGGAATAGACTAATCAAATAGTTGATTTATTTCAATGTTTTGTATAAGGTCTATTCAAATAAAACTATCAATTATTATAAATGAATGAATTTTATTTATAATCTTTGTTTTATTATTTGACAGTTCTGATTGCATAATCTTGCTTTGATTGGTTATATTTTTATGATATTGCTTTCGATTTATGATATGTTAGTTTCTGTTTTTATTAACCTAATTTATCGATCTCATATTGTGATATCCCTTATGGTTTGTGTGGCTTTTCAAGAGAAAAGTTTATGGGAAACCACCACCGAAGTAGAACCGTTGTTCATGGGAAACAATGCCTTTTCAAGTGTTAAAGGTAATGAAAAGTTGTGCTTAAGATGAAATCGGGAAGAGAATTAACTCTAAATGATGTACTTCATGTCCTAAATTCAAAGAAACCTTATTTTAGGATCATTCTTTGTTGAGCATAGTTTAAGATAATTTTTGTATATGGAAAAGTTATGCTATCTAAGAATAATGTGGATTTAGGTATGGATTACCTATGTAATGGTATGTTTAAGATGAATGTATTAGTGATTACTCCATCCATCAATAAGTTAACTGTTCCGCTTATTTACTTTAGTCTTCTAATATGTGGCATGAAAGATTAGGACATATAAATTAATTTAACATGGAATGTCCACCTAATTTTCAGATTGATGCGGATAAAAAATGTGAAACTTGCATATAAGTAAACCTAGCAAAGCCACCATTTCATTCAATATAAGATAAGCAAACATAAATACTTAAATTAATTCATACGTTTACTCAGTGCACCCAGAAAAATTAATTTAAATATTTATGTTTGCTTATCTTCTATTGAATGAACACAAAAATAATGCAAGCAGGGGTAAATAAATATCTCATTAATTAGCAAGCAAATCAGTGTTAGTCTAGGAAGTGGAAGAAGAAAAGGTGGTGGTGGCCGTGAAAAAGGTGGTGAGAATGTTAGTCGTGGTGTTTTTGTGGTGATGATAAAAGTGAAACAACGATTGAAAGACTGAATGTGAAATGAAAAAGTAATATATATTAACCTAAAATGATCGGCTAGGATTAGATCTAACTATACATGAATGGCTAGGATTATATCCCTGTAACATCATAAATCATCAACTGGTTTGATGGTTCTCAAGCTTTTTCCCACATGGGAGGTTGGGGATCGAACCCCGCAATAACATAAATCCTAAGCTAATGTACTTAGGTGTAATTCTAGGGACCACTGTTCTAAGTTCTAACCTATCAAAAAAATAAAAATGGACTATACCAGATCAAGAGCTTAGATAAACCGGTTTTTCAGGTACTGGCGCTGCTGAGATTAAGTATAGAACCGATCCATGAACCCACTCTCTACTGGTTCTCATTTCTATTCCCATCCCTTGTACCGCCTATCCGTTTTTCGGCCCGATTTTTTTAGTTCTGGTCTGGTATTTGGTTCGGGGCCGGTTCTTGTGCAACTCTACTCACAACGGCAACTACTGGATTGGCATAAATATAAATTAGTAGCCAATTTTTTTTATCTCCCGACTTGAAAGGTTAAATGATCCCAAATTAATAGCCCTTAGGAGCGTGAATTAAAATAGAATCGTTTTTTGGGGACCATGGTTTTTTTTTGGGGACCATGGTTTTTTAGGGACTAATGTGTTCGGTTAGGAAATATTTTTTTGCGGCGTAAATCGAACTCCAGTTGATTGAAATATTTTTGCGACGTAACCGAACTATTGTTTGGTTGGGAAATGTTTTTGCAACTAAACCGAACTATTGTTCGGTTGGGAAATGTTTTTTATAAACTAACCGAACTTATGTTCGGTTGGGAAATGTTTTTCAACTAGCAAGCCCAGTTCGGTTTGAAATATTTTGCAACTAGCGGAACTTACGATTCGGTTAGTAATTGTTTTGCAACTAAGAACTTATATTCGGATTGGGAAATGTTTTTGCAACTAACCGAACTTACGTTTTGTTGGGAAAGGTTTTTGCAACTAACTGAACTTATATTCGGTTGGGAAAGGTTTTTTGTTTTTTTGCAACTAACCGAACTTATGTTCGGTTGGGAATGGTTTTTTTTGCAACTAACCGAACTTATAACCAAAAAAAATCATGGTCCCCCGAAAAAAACCATGGTCCCCAAAAAACGATTCTTAAAAAAGAAAAAGAAAAACACGGGTCTGGCAGAAGAGGCGACCCAAAATTGGAACCAGGCCTAGTCTAAGAGAGATTACGGGCCCATAATCTGTCCATATTCTAGAAAGATTGGCGGGAAGATTTGGTGGGAAAGTCCCCAAATTTTGAAACTTTTCATTTTTTCATTTTCAGAATTCAAAATCCGAATTTCCTTTTCTCTCCCTCTCTTGAGTTTTTCATCGACGATGTCGACACCAACAAAATCCCCTTCAATTTCAAGAACTCCATGGATATTTCTTCTTCTTCTTCTGGGTTCAATAAATCTAGATATGAAGCTTATAATCGATTACAAGCAGCAGCCGTTGCATTCGGTGAGAAATCACATATACCTGAAATAATAGTAATCGGAGGTCAATCTGATGGTAAGAGCTCTCTTCTTGAAGCTCTCCTTGGTTTCCGATTTAATGTTCGTGAAGTTGAAATGGAAACTTGTAGACCTCTCATTCTTCAAATGGTACACAATGATTCTGCTGTTGAGCCTCGTTGTCGATTCCAGGTGAGATCTCTAGCTCTGAGATTTTAATCTAATGTGTGATAATACTGATATCGGATCTATCAGCTTATGAAATACTAGATCTGAACTTGTAGAATTGAGATTTCAATTTGGAATCCCTAATCGGTGAAGGAAAATTTCACTACTCTTTTGGTTTTTGGTGGGAACTTGGAACATCTAATAGATCTTCGTTATGGCTTTTGTTAATACTGAGGATGTCTTTGGAAATTGATATTATGTTTTGGTAATTATTTGAGTTTATTTTGTTGAAATCTGAAATTAGGGCAAAATTTCGTGCTGCCAGTTGTTGAATTTGTGCAAAGTTCCTATGAGATTTGTTCAGGACAAGATAGAGTTAGAGTTGTTTCTAATATTGTGTTTGAAATTGTATGTTTCGGTTTTTGGATTCTTATTTTCTGAATAGAAAATTGAAATCATTTGTTATTCTGGTTAACCACTGAGTTAAGAACCATGTATTAGTATATGTCTTGCATTTTGTAAGTTGGTTTGGCTTGAACTAAACCTACATGTTCATTTTCAATCTTTTCCAATGTCATCTTACATTTTGGTTGAATACAGGAAGAGGATTCTGAAGAATATGGAAATCCGGTTTCACCAGCGTCTAAGATTGCTGATATTATTAATACGAGGACAGAGGCACTTCTGAACAAGACTAAAACCACAGTTTCCTCTAAGCCGATATTATCATGCACATAGTCCCAATCTCACTATTATTGACACTCTTGGATTTATTCTTAAGGTGGGTGGTTTCTTCAACTTCCTTGCTTGATTTATCTATGGTTTGTGCATGATGATTTATGAAGTTACATACTGTTTTGCTGTTTTTCTCATTTAATATTTCATTCTGAACTGAGCATTCTGAAATGCTTATTGCAGGGAAAGAAGGGTGAACCAGAAAATACACCTGAGGAAATCCTATCCATGGTGAAATCTTTAGCAAGCCATCCTCACCGCCTTCTTCTATTTCTTCAGCAAAGTAGTGTTGAATGGTGCTCATCTCTAGACACAATTGAGAAATAGACCTAATGTTAAAAAGGACAATTGTTGTTGTCTCCAAGTTTAACAGCTCAAGGTATGTACAATACATCTTAGGGAACTCATGACAAATAAAAGAAGAAATTAGTAACAAGTTTTGATTTTCTTGATAAAATGTGCAGGAGTTCACAGACATGTGGGAAGTGGATCGGTATTTGGGGACTAGTGGTTATCTTGGGATAACGTACATCCATACTTTGTGGCCCTGCCGAAGGACAGAGGAATAGTTTCTAACGAGGACTTTCCGAGACAAATTTGCAAGGTTGATTCAGTTGTTCTTCGTCATCTGCGAGAGGGTGTTGATGGGGGATTTGATGAAGAAAAGTATGGGAAGTTCATTGGTTTTGGACGTTTGAAGGAATACTTAGAGTAGAGGCTGAGCTTCAAAATAGATACCGAGACTCTGTACCAGCAACTCTAACTTTGCTGGAACAGCGTTGTGATGAAGTAACCGCATACTTGGCCAGAGCGGAGTCCAAGATAAGGGTAACTTCTGATGTTGCCTACCATCGGAAGTCTGCAATGATGCACGCAGCATCTATACTCATGTGGTAACTAATCATGATCATTTCCATTCTCGTCTTATTTTTTTTTATTAATTGATATAAATGTTGATATATGCTTACTAAGAAATATTTTTGTTTCTTGTTATTTATTGAAGGGGGCATTAATTGATGGAGCGGCAGATCCATGTCCAGAACAACGGGGTAAAACAAGGGAACTTACACAAAAATGTGATTGATAAGAGGGTTTCTTCCAAAACTATAACCAATTTCAAATTTGTTCCAATAATGTGACCATGACCGGTCAACGGACAAGTATGTCCGGTCTTTTTACGTATACGATTTTTGTCTAAAAGTACGCTTCATATGTAGACATCCGATTTTTTTATAATTTTTTTTCTTTTTTATAATATTATGGTAAGTTTATTTTTGTTGCGACCCCACCATTTTTTACCGATGCCACGTGGATGTGTAGTGAGGATATGTAGACATCCATTAGCTAGACTTAATATGATGTTTGATATGTGTACACACCCATGTTTCTTTTCTTCTACACATAGAACACTAATCATAATTAACAAAAGATTAATCATAATAACAAAGATTAATTCTAATTACGAGAAAAGATTATAAATTATTGTATAAGAATAAATGATTATACAAGAATTATACGGGGTTAAAGAAGAATTATTAGGCTAATGGTGACATTAATTTAATTTGGGTTCCATACATATCTTGACTTGACTCTCCCCACAGGAGACACACCCACACACCTTCGTTATCTTCGACTTGACTCTCCCATATCTTTGACTTGGCTCTTCCTTTTTTCCCTAAAGTGAAGCTCATCTATAAGATCTACATATCGGGTATGGAAATCCCGTTTTCCAGAAATCATAATAATGTTTGATTTTGTAAACCCTAGAAATTTGATTTCTAATTTTTTTAGATTTTGAACTCCATGTAGATCGAAAATATGTTCTTATCGGAAATTAGGGTTCTCCATATAGATCGACAATAAGCCATGTTAGGTTATGATATAGTTGATTGTGGTATTTTGTCGATATTAATTTTGCTTTTAACAAATGATTGATAATGTAAAATTGGATAAAATTTTCATTTGATTTCATGAAATAGGTTTCAAATAGGGGTTAATAGGAGTTTCTTAGTGGGTTGGAGTGCGAATTACGTTGCGAATGCTATTGTTTGATTTTGGTAGTGCGGTTTCAAAGATGATTTAAACGAAGAGTTAGATTAATATCATTGTGGATCGGCGTGTTAGTCGGTCTCCTGAAATGTCGGTCTCAATTTGTAAGCACGATTACGCGTAGTGAAAATGAATTTGGGTTATCTTCGAGTTCACAATGAAATTTTGTTCAAGTAGTTATTCAACACCCTTTTTGTTGCACCCTTTTACGTAATTACCATTGAAGTAGTTATTGAAGCCATATCTACTTATTCGGTGGGGCCTTATTGGGGTACTAGTCGTCTCATAATTTGGAGTGGCACATGGCAAAAGAAGCGTAAGCCAACTTGTGTTTTTAGTGCCATAAGCAAGACCGATTCATTGAATTTGCGTTCTTTAGTGCAATTTTCACTTTTCTCTTGTATATTCGGATATTGTAAGAGTTTGTAATGATTTTTATATGTTTTGATTGCGAGGTGTTTTTGTTTGATGCGATATGAAAGTCCATGTGCACTACAATGGATATTGGGTACGGAGAAGCGGTAACGATGCATATGCGGAGTTCATTTACAATATACGGTTTCCGGAAATGTTTACTCCGAGAGGATATAAAGAAGCAAGTAGCGGGTCTACCTGGTTTTGAGCGGGGACCTGATTTCGAAGTCTATAGTGCAGTTGGTTCCCATCTACGGGGTGTAGACAACGGATATTGATTTAGGACAAAGAAACCTTGAACTCTTATGTGGAGGAAGCACCCGGGAGTTCCATTCTCGTAATAGCATCTCGGAAAGAGGCATCTCCGCAAAGTAGCATTGGGTTGTGCTCCCATGACTCCTTTTACCCGGTAATGTTACTCAAGGGTGTTCAGTAAGAATACACCTTCAACCCCATTAGCTCCCTACCGGTAGAATTGGGTGAATTCCTCCGTCAATGATAACTCCCGGCATTGTCGGAGGCATAACAAGTCATGCGCGTTGGTAATAATTTTATACACTTCTCCCTCACAATTGTTATCTTGTTATCATTTCCAAATCTCTGTATCCTTTGTGGATCTTCTTGTATTTTCTTTGTAAAATACTCGTAACTTTGTTATGTTGTACATAACTGGTAATAGCTAGCAATGCATGTATATATTTTACACCTGACACTAAAATATGTCATGCCAAAGATGTATTCCTACATTATCTAATCTCACTAATCTCCCCATTTTGTTTATCTATTTCGGGGGTGAATATGTTTCTAAAGCTAGGAGAAGCCTTGAATCATCTTGGGACACACCATTTGTCATCGAGTTACCCGCCTACATGATGCTAGTCTAATCCAAAACACATGTGGATTTCTCCACCTCCAAAAACCTACGGGGAAATTGCGGTGGTATGAGCTATGTGAGAATCAAAGATTGAAAACTAAGGATCGGTACAATGGGCTGTTGGGTTGGTCCAAATACTAGACTTTTTTGAGGCGGGGTTTCGGTGGTAGGCTACATTATATGCGCTTCATATGTAAGGATCCTACAAAGCGGTACGAGGTGGGATGTGTGTGGCAAAGGCAGTTGCAGCCCTTGCACAGTGGGTAATCATTAAAGTCGCGACTCCACACACTTGTTGTAGAGAAGGACAACTTGGACCCACTTTCAGGAAGCGAGGCTCGTGCAATGACAAAACTCTTCGAGGAAGAAATGGGCCGAGGTGTGAGCGTGTATACCCCAAAAGCGTGCAAAGACATGTGGAGAGATCATGGTATCACCATCACTTACGACGGGCATACTGCAGTTTGTAGAGGGGAAGCTGGCGGTTAGGGGTTCTCCCGACGATTCATACCACTTGGTGGAGTTCTGACCACATGCTTGGCTTACAACAAGGAAAAAAAAACATTATTCATACAAATCACCCGAGATGATCGAATTTATGTATTATTTTTTGCGCTTGGTGCATGTGCATGGATTCAAAACTTGGTGTGAGACCGCATTTCTTTGTGGATGAGTCACGCATCTCTCCGGGGACGGCTATGGAACTCTACTTTCGGCGATTGCGTTTGGCGCTAATAATCAAATGTTCCCTATTGCGTTTGCCATTGTTGATTCGAGAATAAGGAATCACAGTGAATGGTTCATGCAACTTGATTATTCGATGCGCTTGGTAAAGACTTTTCATCAAGAGAGGATCTAGTTGTGTGTTCGAGACAGATCGCAAAGCATCGAACACGGGGTTTCAACGGTGTTTACCAAGGCATCTCATGTTTCTTGCGCCTACCATCTTAAAGGTATTTAGCAACAACACTTTACGGTCGAGTTACATTTATTAGAAACTCATCTCCCTTAACCCTTGAGCTTATCTTTAGCTTTATGTAGCACTAGCCTTTGGCTAGTCTCAAGAGCATATTACATTGAGGGCATATTCAATACTTGGTTGATTGATTGTCATTTTCTCATGCTGAGAGAATATCGAAGCGAGCATCACAATGCCGCATCTGCTACGGCGTTTATGAACGTCTTACTTGGCATGCCTCTGTTGATGATTACTAGGAAGGCTATGGAAGAAGTCAAAAATATCAGAAGGTTTTAGCCTTTATGCGGGATGTTTACGAAAGGCATTGAGCTAGGATTCATTGCAAAGCAGGCGTTATCTTTTCATGACAACAAACCTGCTGTGAGAGTTGGAATGCCATGCTTTTGAATGCTAAGCTACCAATCACCCATTTGGTCGATTGCATACGGTCACAAATCATGTTGTGGTTCTACGAACGTAGAGACCTAGCTAAGCAAGATAGGTATGCTTTGAGTGACTTTGCTAAAAAAACAATTAGAGATCGGTGGGATTTGGCGTATTCCTTTGATGTCATGAAAATATGTGATGGTGAATTCCAAGTAGGTGAGGCGAGTTAATAATGATCGGCATTATGTGAATGCTGGAAGCGAAGTCTTGCACTTGCAAGGTCTTTAACCCGAGCATTTGCCATGTCCACACGCCATTACGGTAGTTATCACCATGAAGATTAATGTTATTCCGCATTGTGTGGAGATTACTATTCAAGATTCGAGATGGAGATCCATGTATGCTCCGTGATAAACCCGATGCTGAGTCAAGAATCTGTAGGTTGTGCACGAAGAATGGGCTCATAGTGTTTGCCTCCATACAGAGCAGGCGCCGAGAAAAGGGTCGTCGAAAAAGAAGCGATATGTCTCTTGTTGGTGAAAAAAGCGAGGCAAAGGTCGGAAAAAAAAGGCCTACGATAGCTTGCCATGAGCAGTCGTTATGTTAAAACTTGTCTGGAATTGTGAAACAGGTAGCTTTCCAAGCGGTACTTTTCATCCAGTCGTATGTTTTGTTTTAAGCTGTGTTTTAAAATTGGTGTCGTGGACAATTTTCTTTGATGAACCTAAACCCCAATCCTTTCGGTTGCTTCGTAAGTTAAGTTTTGGATCTCTCCAAAAGTAAATTATGGACTCTGCGAGAATCAATGTTTTTATTTTGGATTTGGACCAATATGATTGAGTGAGTCTCTTAATGGCTGATTTTTCAAACATATGTGCTTACAAAAACTCTATAAAAGAGGTTGGTTATCTAGAGTTTCTAATCAACGGCTGATGCGAACCACCAACGAGCAGTGAGGATGACCCAATTTTCTTCTTGTGCAAAAGCTTTGTGTCCAAGCCTTAATTCACCAGCATTCGCACTGTGCGAGGTTATTTGGGAATATACACAACGCTTTTGCACAACACCAATATTGTACAATTTGACTTGTGCTTGGCGTGTCAATTTGACTTTATCTCGTCGAGTAAGGTAGAAATGG
>JAJJWW010011210.1:0-29058 GCA_023531295.1 Papaver armeniacum
TTTTGTGCGATATTACGATCCTACAAAATATAAAGAGAATATAAGTGGATCTAAACAAGACACTCTGGAGTGTTAACTTAAGCTTTATCAGACAAGAGGCGTTTCCGAGCAAAGTTCACTACTTCATTACATCTCTCGAAATAATCAGTCTCGACTACACGGGCTTCCGGTCGAGTATCGCCCAAAGGAAGGCCCAACGAAGAAGAGGGGAAGAGTTTCCGACTCGGGTGCACCAACATCGCAAGCCATGGTTTCCAGATTCGTGATACGTAATGATAGATTTATGCGATTGGTGACGCAGGAATGTACTGAAATGAACAAAAAAAATTCGAAAAGACCTTTGAAGGACGGATAAACCAAGAGGCCTTTGCTTCAAATCAGGTTTTACAATAAACTTCTCTCATTTGAAACATTTTTTTTAGAGAGAGAAAAAGGTGACATGAATTGGAAATGATGAATGTTAACACAATTAAGAAGAATGTGAAATTAGTCACACTCACATGTTCTAGGCCTCAATTACATACTCCCTCCGTCCCTAATTAGATGAGCTATTTGGTTTTTAGTTTTGTCCACAAATAGATGAGCTATTTCACTAACCAAGGGGATATTTCTAAAACTACCCTTTTAATTGATTATTTTTTCTATAAGAAATATGTATAATTTGATAGTCATGTTTATATTCGTTGCGTAGGTGTTTTAAAATGCTTTTCAACGGTATAAAGTTTATAAAAACGAGTGGTATAGTTTAAGAGATAAATCGTTTCTAAATTTTACTAATTATTGCCCATAAGGGTATAATTGTAAAAAATACTTAAATATACTCCACTTTCCTCCTTGCCTTAAAATTTGTGCAAACTACAAGTAGCTCATCTAATTAGGGACGGAGGGAGTATTAAGGTACTCAAAGAGTAACTCAAAAATCTTAGGGTTTATCGACCAATTTGAAACGCATTTCAAGATTTAAAAATTAACTCTCAAATGTATGAGACCTCCTAAAGTGACTTAGAGAAGGTATGTAAAGTAAGTTTTATTTGGATCACCCATATATATACAAAGATAACGATCCAATCAGATACATGTCACTCATTATATGATAAAACTAACTTTACGCATCGTCTACTTGGGAGGCTTAGGAGAAACGCCTGCATGTTATTAGTACTAGTCCAATTCATTACTTCAGCCTTTCATCTTTTAAGCAGTCCAGGAAGATACAGACCAACCTCGCAAAATAAATGCTTGTTAAATAGAATCGAGATCAAGAAACCGACATCTTGTCGGATCCGTGAGCAGAGGCACAAAATTACGGCAGAAAAATACCGATATAAGAAGGAAGAAAAAATACCGTTAGATGAGTTTTTTTGGTAAAAGAGAAAATTTTATTTAAGCAATAACATGCGCAATATGCCTGCCTAAAAGAGTTTCAAGACTACTTGGAACATTGCCTAAAAGAGTTGAAACTTCTGGTTCCCATTCCTGGAGTCATATTTATTGATGGGAGATTATCAGCTTTTATTTATCCCTACGAGTACGTGATGGAGATGCTCTTGACTAATTGGGGTATACCCACAAGACAATAAAATCGGTCATTATGAAGTAAACCAAGCCACCCTCTAACCTTATTTTTTTTAAATGGCTAATATGCCCTTAGCTAATTAATACTAAAATTGGATTAGGTTAATTAATCGAGGTTTAGATTAAAATTTTGAAATTATGAATTCAAGAGATTAACCTCTCGATCCAAAAATTTGGTTTTGAAAATCCATAAAGCCAAACAATGTCGTGATTTGGAATAAGCTGCCGACTCACACATACGCTCGAAATGTTAAGCGCCAGATAAGCCGCGATCTCTAGATCTCGATTGTGCCATGGTGTCAACTTTGAATAAGTTCTACGACCATATATCCGCCTAATGGATCATCTGGATGAAGAACACGCCTCGACTCTCTGTGCGTAAATCTCGCCAGATCGTCATGCAAATATTTCTCTACCCTTCCGCCATATTAATCTACGGCATGAAAACATGATAAACCTCGCTCGGCGACATAATATGGAAGATGTAATTTACTTTATTCATTCAATTTTGGTTACTTCATTGATTGAGACATAAACCCTAATCACTTCATAGGCGGATCGAAAAAGCGAATGCACTTAGCATGTGCATCAAGCCTGGAGCCTAAACACTCAGCGACCCTAGTGGTTCGATAAGTCTATACCTCGTGAGGGTTTACACGTAGGTCTACCCACAAAACCTACACTAACCAAACTTCTAAAGCCATCAATCTGCCTCCTCAGCGAAGTCGATACACCCTCACATCATCTCGTGGCCGCCTCAGGGATTTTCGGTTCCATCAATCGATCAGTTTCTTGCATCAGATCTGCGATCATGCCCCACCTTTCCTCCAAGTAGCGCTTGCAACCTGGCGACTTCATACTTCAAGCGAGAACACTGAGCTTGCCCTTTGTTAGTGCTGCTTGAGCTCAAGATCAAACATG
This sequence comes from Papaver armeniacum, assembly GCA_023531295.1. NCBI lineage: Eukaryota > Viridiplantae > Streptophyta > Magnoliopsida > Ranunculales > Papaveraceae > Papaver > Papaver armeniacum. The sequence goes on from JAJJWW010011210.1 coordinate 2,494, forward strand.
TGCTTTGGATCACGTAAATAAACCACAAAAATGCTTACAAATTGCTCGATGGACAAGTTAAAGTACTGAGGAAGCGTCTGAAGATTGTGGTTTTTGGATAGCTAAATATGCAAGTAATGATTTGTCGCATGACTCGCCGTGCCTATCTGTAGGGCACTTGTCAACACTGAAAGTTGGGATTCCCACACTCTTCGGCTAAAAGTGTGCAGAGCCCTAAAGTTCCAAAAAGGTCATGGAATCCACCCTTACGCGGAGGGCTCGCCTCGGGCTCTTCAGCTGTCTAGACATCAGGTAACAGCCTCCGCGCACTTAAAAAACAAGAAATTTTCACTTTATCTAGGTTCTAGCAAGGTCCATTACACTTCACATTTCCGTCGAGCAACCACGGCATGTTTATATATCTTCCCTTCGGGTTTGCAGACTCTAGGCATCAGAAACACTCCAACATGAGAAGTAAGCGGAAGGGTAAAAACAAAAACTCGTTTCTAGCTTCATTAAAAGATAACGTACGCCGCAGTGTCTTACAGTTGATATTTGCCCGTTGCTTCGCTAGTAGCAAGCATTCAAACCATCAATGACCAAGTGATTACTTCCAACCACCCATGCCCCTTCCAGCCCAAACCCTAACTCATGAAGAATCCCGGAAAAGGTCGATAAATCAAAACCTCGTCGGCGCGTCGTGCAAGCTACCAATTCACGAATTCGTTTTTCACGACCTAATTTGGCATGCAAACATGAAATTGAAGTTCTAGAGTGAGTTTAAGTGTTCCCCTACCTGCCTAAGCTGCTCCATCTTCATGTGTTTCACGGGGTTCAATTCCTTCTTCTTAGCAACCGTGTTTTCTCTTTCACTTTCTAAAGAACCTTATTTGCAAATTCCGTTAAGGTTATACCTTACCGGGTTTCCGATTAGATTCGCTTCATCCGATTAGCCGCTCTTCCGTGGTGGATCAACATCGATGAAGATTCAATGTGAGGTTTCGACCGACGATTTTAAGTGATTCATGGATCGACTCAGGTTTTGGTCGGTGGTAGGGGTGATGGAGCCAGAAGGTAAGCAAAGTGGTGGATTATGGTTAAGAGAAGTAAGATGATCATGCAGAAAGAAAGCTGGTTCGTAGGGTACTGTCAGGGTTATAAATGATAGACAGTTGATTTTGTAACTGCGGCCGTCGACCTCCCCTGCTGCCACTTTAAAGTGTTATAATTGGGCCTCACCCTACAGGACGTGTCTGGTACCCAATTACCAGATACCCAATCTCGCCATGGGATTCTATATTTCTGTTTGCATTGGCCATTTTTGGTGAAAAGGTGAGTTGAGGTCGTGGGATCACAAATCCAACAATGAGGGGGCAGGTCCATTATTTCATGCAGATCCACAAGCAGGATGATCATTTGTTTTCAGTTCGTTCTCTATCGTAAGTTGATAAGGTCCACGTGATTACCATATTTCTACGGTAGCTTGGTCTCATTTAAGGAAGCAAGGCTTTCATCACCTTTTCTCCGCGTATGAGTCAGGTGGGGTCCATCGATCGGATTCCGGTGAGTTCAATCAATTAATGTATTTGGTATTCTTTGTCGATTTTTGAAAACGACACTTGTTCATTGTCTATGCATGGGTTAAGGTTACAAGGCTGGTCATATGTATCGTAAAATAATCTGCACTGAATGCATTCGATAAACTATAATTTAAAACACTGCTCAGGTATATATTTCTAATCAGAATTTTGTTTGGTGAACCTGCTATTTAAAAGTTGCCGGTGATCGTGGTTTAACGTATCGAAATAAGATATTTCAAGAACTGGGCTTTAATACAATTTCTATTATAACAAATTATATTTCTAAATTTTGATATATTTAATAAATTATAAGTAATGATCGTTTTAAATTTTTTAATTGCCTTTATTATTTAATTAAAAATTTACGACATATTAAGACTACTATGAAAATATTATTGTTTTAAAATTTTTTTTCAAAAAATATTTATATAAATTTATTATTTTTTTCATTTTTCATTTTAATATTTATTCATTTTCCTATTATTTTATATAGTGATTTTAATTATTATTGTATTATATTATTCTAAATAAAATAGAGAAATAAAATAAAAATAATAATTATAATGTCAAATGTACAATATTTGAGGGTCAACTTGTCTTTATAATAAAATTAACAAGGTTAAATTAGTATAATCGGATCAATCAAATTACGCGGGCCCAACCACACTTCTCAAAGCCTCGCATTTAAAGCTTGTACGAGTAGCTTTTAAAGCGGGCCTTAAAATGAAAGTGCTTCTCTCCAAAAGCGTCTTTGAAGGTGTTTTACCAAACACAGATTTCGGTAAAAGTCGTATTACGAGTACTTGTTACAAAGTCATTATTGAACGAAAAAAGAATCGCCTGACGGGGAACTTAAAAGCACTCCAAGTAGTTTCACTTTTCTGATCGGCAAAAATTGTTTCTAATAAAATCCTTACTTTTCACCTAGTTGTTTTTGAAAATGATAAATTCTTATCCCACATTTTTTATCCGAGTAGTTGAAAAACAAGAACGTTTCGACTCTACTGGTAAAGCTATGGCTCTGTCGCCCCTCTTTTCATCCTATCATATCAAGATCGATATCACTATCCATAAATGGATGCACTGACATTTTTCAATCACAAACCTAGCGACGCTCAATATCATTTTATTTGTTTCATTTCGAGCTAGTACTTAATTATACCTTTAACAGAGGTGGTAAATTCACAAACGACGGCTGTCATGAGCGCCTATTTCTACCGAGAAGTGATAAATTAAAAATAATAACCGATTTATTCGTCACCACTATATATATTCCTTCCTCTTCTCAGAAAAATAAAATTTTTATTTTCTGGCGCGATAGCCCTCTAGTTTGATATGCAGGAAGCAACAGATAAAAAACGGGATAAAAAAATGGTATTACTAGCAAGCGTGAGACATTTTGAAGCTTAACTGATTTCGTTAGTGAGTAGGAAACCCCAAAATGTCCACAAGTTTCCTTTCAAATAGTAATTTTGAAGCTGCTTCTATTAGTTACAACATTCCCCATCTCTCTCCATCTTTCTTTGTCTAAACCCACGACAATTTTAGAAGAAAATCATCGTCCCAAAGCTAGATTATTGTCCAAAAAAATAAAATAAAATCATAGAGCGACAAACACGCCAAAGTAGTTGAAATCATCTAACATGACTTCCTATATATCTTCTTCTGTTCATTCTGCTAAAAAGAAAGAGTATCTCTTAAGGGTTTATTCAACAACTACATCTCCACAACAATAGCAACAGAGCGACTTCAGTAATTAACCGTATTCTTCTATAAGTGCAAGTCTTTATCACATAATGAACATCATCCAGCATATGACTTTCTTCTTATTCTTCCTCTTCTTCAACGTATGAGAAACTTTCAAGAACAATTTTTCATGACATACCTAGTTTCATAATTGGTTTGAATCTCATATGTCTTTTTAAGTATGATTCTTAATTGATCTTTTGTGACATCACATCATGAATATCATCATTAGGGATTATGATGATTTGTCCTTATCGTATGAGTTTCATCATCCTCTCCTTCTTCAAGAAAAGAGGAACTTCCATGAATAAGTTTTACCTAGTTCTTATGATTGTGAACACTTCTAATATTTTGAGTTGGAATCATGTTGCGTTTTTTCAATTTACTTATGAATTTAATTTTGGAATAAATACCTAATTTTTAGATCGTCGAGTATTATTATTTCAGGGTTTTTCTCGATCGATTTTTTATATTAATTTAGTTTTTAGGGGTATTGATCGTTTTAGATTGCTAATCTCATACCTTGACTTTGGTTGTGTATAGTGTATCGTAAGTGATTTTTAGGTCAAACCTATATTTATCCACGTAATACACTAGATGCATGCACTCGAGGGCATAATACATATTGTTAAAAAACATAGGTTTTTACTAGGTGCAACCGAGTGCATAATGCATATTCTTTTTGATTCTTATAGGAAAATGTTTTAGTCAGTCAGCATTCTTATGGAAAATAAATTTTGGCCAGAGTTACATCCTCATGACATAACGTATATTCTTATTGAAAATAAATTTTGGCAGTTACGAATTTGGTGTATAACGTATATTTTTATAGGAAATAAATTTCGTCTCGGATTGCACCTAGGTGCATAATATATCCTCAAGATGGTTTAACTTTTCTTAAAAAATGAATTCACATCAATAATGGATCTTGTCTTTGCAGAGGTTTTGCGCCTTTCCAAAAACATACTAAATTTTATTGAACCCGACTTATATTTCGTAAGTTAAGACATTTACCGCATTAATTTTAAATTAGAGATAGAAAAAAAAAGTGGATATGATAAAAATAAAATTCTAAAGTAAAGATATATACCGTATAATTTTTTTATGTCTTTTCTCCCAAACTTCTATTTACAAATCCATTACTCGTACTACTTTATAGCAAAATGACAGATTTTTCACGGAACCACATTGTTTTATTCTGCGCGTTGAATGTTATCAGGACCGTTAAAACAGCCATATACGTAGAATCCTTCAGGTGGAGTACTTCATTAATGGAACATATATTGGATTTAGGAGGAATTCTTAAGATGGGGCTTGACTTGAATGCATGATTGATAGGAGGCAGATTTACTGTTATTTATTTCTTTCCAATGGCCTTATTTGGTGAAAAGTGTGAGTTGGGCGTGGGGAATCTGGGATCCACAAACAGGAGACCAAGTGTATGTCATTTGTTTCTGAGAATGTTGTAGACAGTCCACGTGACAATCCCCACTCCCGGTCTTTTTCTTGCTAGCTTGGTCCCACTGGTTCCCCTTTAAGGAAATTTTTCTCCTTGTGATAGCCAGGCGGGGTCCACCGATGGAGTAATGTTTTTCTCTCTTTCCAGTTCTAAACACCAAAGAGGCATTCGTATTCTTACGTCTGTTCTTGCAGGTAGACTTTGTGGGACCGTCGGAGATAAACTCCGGCATACATGCCCGCTTGAACTTCGATACCCGTTGCACAACATTTTAGGTTTACCATAAAGCGGGGACCCCACCTGAGAGCTATTCAATCACTTACCTGCTCTGGACAAATAAAAGCTCCCGCGCTCAATATGAATGATTGGTTGAAAAATAATAGGAAAATAATAAAAACCATATTTAGTTTGGAATTAGCGAGGATACTTACAACGTATGACTGGCTTAAAAATTACAAACTCAAAAGGAAACCAACCTACCGTGTTTTGCAATTTTACTAAGTCCAAATTCAATTTTTAATCGAGTATCTAACGTATAAAGACTCTTTTTCCGAAATTAATATCTAAAGGGGAAAAAAATCTACCCTCCGTTATCTATTATATAGGCGTAATTTTCATTTTTCTTTCGTACCACTATTTAGAGCTGAGTCCAAATTTCAAAACGATTTTTTACTTATATTACCCCTATTTATTTGCTTGGGAAGCATCACAATTGGAGTGTATGTCTCTAACATTGAAATATAATTAAGGGTAAACCGAAAAAACATAGAAATGTATAAAATCAAAAAAAAAATTCTTAATATAAGAGAATTGGGTCCCTCCGCTCTATATATGTGGTGCATTTGAGGGAGTACATATTTTCTGCGAAAAATAAAATGAAAAATAAATAAAATATACACATATCTCCACCTATTTAATGTGTTTTCCCGCCACACCAAATTAAAAATACATTACCACGGCATGTGTCAGGCGGCTCCCGCACACACCAAATCAAAATGCATCTCCACGAGGCTGAGCTACGGCTCCAGCTCACACCAAATCAAAATGTATCCCCATGGGGTCGACGGGGTGAAGCCCCACACACAAGAAATTAAAAGAAATAAAATTCCCGACAGTGTAGCACGGGCACAGCATTTAGTAACTTTATTAATATGGAAAAACAAATACAACGCATTGTATTGCTACAATATGGGCAATCAGATTCCGATGCTACTAGTGGTTTATCTACTAGAATCCACCACCCCAAGTAGTCTTACTTTTGTGATCGGCAAAAATTATCTTTAATAAAATCCTTACTTTTTACTGGTTTTAATAAATAAGAGACATAAAGTGATATGATAAAAACTAAAGTTTAAAGTAACAAATATGTATGACAAAAGAAAATTATGTCTTTTTCGCCCAAACCTACATATTTCACAAGTCCATAACTCCATACTTTATGATTTTGGACAAGTGACCAATTTTCGTATAAACACATCGTTTTCATCGCTTTATTTTTGGGGCGCTGGATGTTATCCTAACTCACTTTTTTTTAATAGGAAAAGAGGGGAACAAAAGCCCCTTAAGCAACTTACAGAGTTTGAGAATTGTTGGCTAGCTAGCAGATCGCCAGTTCTCCCCAGACTTAAAACATTGATCCATTTCTAGATTAATATATGTTCCCATGTTTTCTAACAAGAGACTGATTGATGTAGATAAATCATTTCAAAATCTCACTATTTATTATCCATACTGCATAATCAGTAAAAGCCGCTTTTAAAAATACTTTTCCCTTCCTCGCCTTAAAATCGCGTAAACTCAACCAGGCCACTTAATAACGTGACTTGAGATGAGTATTTACTTCCTTTTCAAATGGCCATATTTGGCGACAAGGTGAATATGGGGATCCATCGAAATCCAAAGAGCAGGGGGGGTCCATTATTTCACGCGATCCACAAACACGACCCAAGTATGTTACTAGTATTTGTTTCTGAGAATGTTGTAGATAGTCCACGTGACACTCCCCCAACTCCCATATTTAACGGCATGTTTTCTTGCTAGCTTGGTCCCACTGGTCCCCTTCGTTTCTTTTCTCCGCGTATAGCCAGGTAGGGTCCACTGATCCACCTCCAGTTCTAAACACCAAAGAGTCATTCTTCATATTCCTTCCGTTCGTTCTTGCAGGTAGACTTCGTGCAGGGACTGTCGGAGATAAACTCCGGTATACATGCCCGCTTGAACTTCGATATTCAACATGACCAAGCACGAGGGAATATTTAACATGCGTACCTTTAGAATAGGTGGTAAATTCACAAATGGTGGTTGTCACGAGCTGCCGCATATCTACTGAGGATTGATAAATTAAAAAACAAGTTTTGGAAAATGCTGAACTTCACTTCGTAAACGATGAAGTTAAGACGCTTCTCACAATTAATTTTAAATCTGAGACAAAAATAAATAAGAGACATAAAGTGATATGATAAAAAATAAAATTTAAAGAATGTATATGTATTGACAAAAAAAAATTCATGTGTTTTTCGCCCAAATCATATTTCACGAAGTCCATAACTCCGTGACTTTATAGCATTTTGGACAAGTGACCAATTTCTCGTATAAACACATCGCTTTATTATGGGGCGTCGAATGTTATCATGACTGTCTTTTTTAGGAGAAGAGGGGAAGAAGAGCCCCTTAAGCAACTTACAAAGTTTGAGAACTGTTGTTGGCAAGCAGACTGCCAGTTCTCCCAGACTTAAACAGTGGCATCCATGGCTGGATTAATATTTTGTCTCATGTTTTCTAACAAGTAGGATGGAAGTGAGCCCATTCATGGAAATTCCATCTGTGGCCCATCACTATAATGGTCGAAATAGTTCCTTCCAAACTTGTTGGACTAAAGGGCAGTGGATGAACAAGTGTGAAATTGATTTCTCGTAGCAATTACATATTTTGCAGGTGGAGCATATTTCATTAACTCCATACTTTATAAATTTTGTTTATTTATTTCCTCTCCGATGGCCATATTTGGCGAAAAGGTAAGTTGGGGTCCTCCGGGTAATGGTGTAAACATGTTGCCCCAAAGACAACATCACCCCAAGAAATCACGTGCTTAGCGTGCTATGTGTCGTGCTCGATGCCGAGATTATGACATGCCGTGTTGTGTCAGTGCCGAGCACATTTACTTTATATTATTCAATATAAATGCTTTTCCGAATATTTGAGGTTATATGTGTTATTTAAAATAAGTCAATATAATGATAATAAAATGTCAATAATTGGTTAGAATAAAGACTTTTTTTTTTTGAAATATATACAAAATGCGATGACAAAGGTTTGTAGTATTTTTGTACCTATTACGACGCCGCTTAACGAAGCTACTGCACCGCCACGTGCTAATCCCAATCGGCCATCAGGTTTTATTAGTCAAACCCAACACGCCCCATTTAACTAACGCCACGTTAGCAATCACGCAAGCAAATGCCACCGCCAAGTTCTGGAAGCGCCACAGCCGACACAACCCAGCTTTACACCTCTATGGCGGCTATCCACAAATCAAATAAAGGTGGGGGCGGGTCCATTATTTCATGCGATCCACAGAAAGGACCAAGTGTACGTTTTGTTTTCGGATTTGCTTCTTCTGAGAATGCTGTAGATAGTCCACGTGGCGCACATATGCTAGCTTGGTCCCTTTAAGGAAATTTTTCTCCGCGTATAGCCAGGTGGGGTCCACCGATCGAGTGATGCTTTTCTCTTTCCAAACACCAAAGAGTCGTTCATATTCGTTCTTGCAGGTAGATTTGTGGGACTGTCGGGATAAGTTCCGCATACATACCGGCTTTGAACTTCGATAACCACAACACCCGGAGATTTAAAACTACAGCCTGTCCGATATAGAAAGTGTGAGTGAAATGTCACTCCAGGTTTATCGGCGTTGGCAGAAATCCGAGTCATCCCTCTTTTCTCCTCCCGATGCACATTTATGTATAGTCTAGAGCGGGGACCCTACAGGACAGCTATTACCCAGTTTCTTTTGTTGTGTCCGTAAGAATCACCTACCTATATAACCTTTATTGTGGAAAATCATACTTTTTTCTAAATACGACCAATCGGATTCCGGTGGTTCATCTGCTAGAGCCCACTCCAAAGTAGTTTCAGTTGTGAAAAAATTGTTTTTGAAAATGATAAATTCTTATCCTAACGTTTTTTATCCGAGTAGTTGAAAAACAAAAACGTTCTGACTCTACTAGTAAAATTATGGCTCTGTCGCTTCTATTTTCGTCCTATCACTCTACAAAATGGATGTATTGACAATTTTCAATCACAAACCTTAACGACCATGCACGAGGGCTCAGTATCATTTCATTTTCTCATTTCTGAGCTGGGGGTACTATGCCCGCATTTCTTACCGAGGTGGTAAATTCACAAACGGCGGTTGTCATGAATGTCTGCATTTTATCTACTAGAGCCCACTCCAAAATAGTTTCAGTTTTCTGATCGGCAAAAATTGTTTTTGAAAATGATAAATTTTTATCCGAGTAGTTAAAAAGCAAAAACGTTCTGACTCTACTAGTAAAACTATGGCTCTGTCGCTTCTGTTTTCGTCCTATCACTCTACAAATGGATGCATTGACAATTTTCAATCACAAACCTACGAACATGCACGAGGGCTCAGTATCATTTCATTTTTCTCATTTCGAGCTAGTACTATGCCTGCATTTCTACCGAGGTGGTAAATTCACAAACGGCGGTTGACATGAATGTCGCATCTATCTACTAGAGCCCACTCCAAAAGTGAAGTTTCAGTTTTCTGATCGGCAAAAATTGTTTTTGAAAAATGATAAATTTTTATCCGAGTAGTTAAAAACAAAAACGTTCTGACTCTACTAGTAAAACTATGGCTCTGGCTGCCTCGTTTTGGCCCTATCACTATACAAATGGATGCATTGACAATTTTCAATCACAAACCTACGAACATGCACGAGGGCAGTATCATTTCATTTTTCTCATTTCGAGCTAGTACTATGCCTGCATTTCTACCGAGGTGGTAAATTCACAAACGACGGTTATCATGAATGTCTGCATTTTTATCTACAGAGCCCACTCCAAAGTAGTTTCAGTTTTCTGATCGGCAAAAAATTATTTTTGAAAATGATAAATCTTATCGAGTAGTTGAAACAAAAACGTTCCGACTCTACTAGTAAAACTATGGCTCTGTCGTTTCTGTTTTCGTCCTATCACTCTACAAATGGATGCATTGACAATTTTCAAACGGGGTACATAAAAAATGTAGCAGTGAAGTGAGACAGCTCAAGAGTTTAATTACGAGAGTGTGATGCTTAACGGATTTCGTAAGATAATAGAAAAATCCGAAAATTTCCACCGCTGTCCCAAGTTTCGTTTCTACTAATTTTGAATCACTTGTATTAATTACAACATTCCCATCCCTCTCTCTTTCTCTCTCTCTCTCTCTAAACCCACAAATAATTCATGAGAGAATCATCACCACTGTCTTCCTAAAGCCAGAGAGACAGAAATCTTCTTTTCCAATCAACTACATCTCCACAGCAGTAGCAGCAGAGCACTTCGTCTTCAACCATAAAACCTCTGTAAGTGTAAGTCTTGATCAATGAACATCATCTATGTATGTTGATGGATTTCTGCCTTTGTTTTTCAGCATCATCTTCCTCTTCTTTCAAGATATGAACAACAAGTTTTCATGGCATACCTTGTTTTAGTTACATAATCGGTCTGAATCTCATCTGTTTTGATTCTTAATTTAATCTTTTGTTAAATAACATCATCTTTAGGGTTTATGATGATATTTTGTGATGATTAATCATCGTATGAATTTCTTCTTTCTTCTTCTTCTTTCTTCTTCTTTCTTCAAGATAAAAGGAAAATTATGATTTCTTCTGAATTGAATCATGTTGTGGTTTTTCAATTTGCTTATCTTTGTAATTTCGGAAGAAACTCAGATGTTTTTTTATGATTTTCAATTTCCGTCTGATTTTAATCTTGAAAGAACCCTAATTTTCAGATTCGTAGTGTTATTGTTGGGGTTTTGATGGAGTTTTGTTTCAGATTTGTAATTTCGTTTTTTAGGTTATTTGATCGAATTGTTTCTTTGTGTTCAATTTTAATTTATCTATGTACTAACAATCGTATATCTCCTGTTGTTTTTCAGGTAATCATGGCACCCAGATGCTGAGTATGCAGTAAGAGAAACAGATCATGTGCACAAAATTGCGAGTACAGGCCAATCTTTCCTAAATCTATGCCGAAGGCCACATTTCAAACGATCTGCGACAACTATGGTTATGAACGATTCAAGACTCTAGTGGAACTCTGGCACCCGCTCCAACAGAAACAAGCTATCAAATCTTTGCTGAGAGAAAGTGCTTTGAGAACTCTTATCCTGTTCACGGAATGTCCATGAGAGTTATGCAGCAGCAAGCCAGGATTAGGCAGCTTAAAGAGAGAGTAGATTTTTATGATGCATATCATTGGCACCTAGTACAACAAGTTGACACGGAAGGTCAGCCTCAACAGGACAATGTGCAACAATTTGATGATTTCCTTTTGATGAAAATGGGGAAGAGCTATTTGATGGGGCGGCATTGGCTAACATGGTATTGACTTGAGCAAAATTTGGGGTATGTTAATAATGATGATATACAAGAGGAGCAGGATCTGGGATTGATGGGTGATCAGCAGCAACACTAGTGTAATGGATGTTTGGTAATCATCAGCAAGATGGGAAGTTCAAAACTTATCAGATATGCTAAATACTTTTTTTGGCTTGCTTATTCAGCTTTTGGTCGTGAGCGTACTTCTTCCAACCTCTGAGCTCAAAACAAATATTAACCAGGAGCATTCAAGGAAGTTCCACAAGCTAAATAAATTCTCATCGTTATGTGTGTTTGCTAATTTTTAGTTTAGTTATAGTTTGCGATTTCCTCAAGTATTCTTGTAAGACTGTCACCACTGTGAGGGGTTTCTTGAATGTTGCAGCGGCTGTGTTCTCGCTGGAATCGAAAACTTAGGCGTCCACTGAATGTGCAGGGCTGCAAGACAGCATTATTAGCTTCTGAGTAAATCTGGCAATGCCTGAAACCGCAGGACAGTATGCTTTTGTTCATCTGTTTTGGACAGTATTATTGGCTTGAGTAAATCTGCATCACATTGACTGCAGAACAGTATTAGCTAAATTCTCATAGTTTTACTTTGTTGCTTTTTCATTTTTTTTTTAGGAGTTGGTTTGGGATTTTCTTCTCTAATTGTATTTTCTTCTCTGAACCCAACCATTTTGCAATGTAATGAAGTTGGTGAAACTTTAAACCAGCTAGCTAGCATTGTAATAACAATATGTGCAGTTGAATGATTCACTGATTTCGATTACCAATTTTGATCAAGTAGAACGCTAATCTGGTAAATTACGAAAGAAGAACTTAATAGGTTTGCTCCAGTTATTCAGTTTGCTGCAGTCTTAAACTGAAGATCCAGTTCGCTGCATTCTTTTGTAGAGTCTCGTAGGTGTGTCAGGTTTAACTGAATTCTCAGCGGCAACCATGGCAGTTTGCTGTAGGCCTAATCTGAAGCTCCAGACTTCGGTTGTCTATCACTGCAGGCTCTTATATTTGCTGCAGTTTCTACAGACGTTAGTTTTCTCTATGGAAGGCTCAGTTCAGTTTCACTGCAGATTCAGATTGGAACTCTACAGATGCAAGCCTCTTTGCAGGATTTTTTCAGTTTTTCTGCAGGCTCTGCGGCCTGTGCAGTCTCTGCAGATGACATTTTCTTCTAGTGCAAGCTCTTTCCTGGATAGCCTGCAGTTGTGTTTCCTTGGTTTCTCTGTATTTGTTGCAGTAGTTGTGCAAGTGCAGTCTTTAGTTCCTTGGAAATAGTCTGCAATGTTGGTATTTTGTGTTTTGTTTTTAGTTTTTCAGTTTTCAGTCTCAGGTTCTGAAACTGTGGTGTTGTTTTTTGTTATCTTTCTTGGGAAAAAAAAAGTTTCCTCCAGTTACTTAACACAGCAGCACATTAAGGGAAATATGATCTCCAGATTTCCCGTCCGAATGTGGAGACATCAAACTGGAGTTTCATGCTCCACGTACAGTCCCCATTAACCGGAAAGTAGCTAACTAGCTCATGCCGCTGGGGAACAGTACTGTTGAATCGACTGCAACCATTGGTCAACTCAGAGACAAACGGATTATAATTCAATTGGTGTGGTGATCCATACATACGTTTACCCATCTAATCAAGAGGATAATCATGGTGCTGGCATCCTCAACTGGCGTAGTTTTTGAATTAGAGAAGAGAATCGATGCTGGCATATATACTGCACTGACTTGCATCAGGTCAACCGATGTTATAGTCGCATCACTGGTCTGTGCAGGATAAATTTTTTTTTCAATTCAAGCAAGAAGGACCAATAAACAATAGACATTCTAAACTGCAACCATTTTATTGGTTCGTTACAAGATTCTTATGGAACTTGAGAAATTCCATCAAATTTTTGTTTCATCATTTGTCTTGCCTAGCTAGTTCCTACAAAGTTCTAGCATTAAAAAAAAAACGGAAATGATGAGCATGGCCTGAGCTTTTCCTCTTTAACACATATAATCAAGCGTGTGCACTTTCTCTTTACAGCCAAAAAAACTATGCAATACCTGTTCATATTTGGTCAGCGGAAATAAATTCAAATGACATTCTGTCAGATAGTAGTTCCATAAAGTATGTTACCTTGTCTTCAGAACATCCTAGTAATTAGAGTCCTTCCTTTCGCTTACTGGTTAGGCTCAGCTTGCAACAAATTGCTTCTTTAAGAGTGGCTCTCCGTGCCTCTATGAAATTCCAAAGATCTGGCACTATCTGCCTTCCGCTAGGATTGTATTCATTCATCTCCTCAATCGCTCTTTTCACTGCCTTGTACACATCATGCGCATGTTCCTCAGTAACTTCCTTCGATTTCTCATCCTCATCGTCAATTGTTTCCTGCAAAGCAACATTCATACGATAATCGGATTTGATGCCTATTTCTAACCTGAACTCATAAGGTAAACCGACATACAAATTTCCATATTCCCACCTTCCATTGCCTATATAAAGGGAACCCATCCGCTGGCTAAAGAATCATCAACGCTCTGCTCAAAAAAAAAAAAAAAGACTCCGCATTCATAAAAGTTTAAAGTAGACATGACAGATTCGAGATTTCCTGCAGAGGCACTTGAACTTGTTAGAGAGAGAGCAGAATTTTCATATAGTTTCATGGATTCAAACTCATCTGGAAAACAAGTTCCAACTCCAACTGATATGATCGTCTAGGCGCTTAGATTTCAGAAATAAAAAAGTTTCTGGTAGAACAATATGGATTAACTGGTGATCAATTTGAAAAGTATACGGAGGAAATAGAGGAATTTGCCAGCTCCGAAGTTAAAAAAGAATTGGCCGAAAAATTGAAATTGGATGTTGGTACGTCAAAGGGAGGGGTTTGAAAAGATGGAGAAGATTGTTTTATGGAAGTTAACTAGGAGAATCATGGAAGTTAATATTTTAGAGTTTATGTAATGTCTCTGAATTCTTAATATTTTTTGAATTAAGCTCACGTCTAAGCCAAAGCCAAAGTCCAGTAGGTTTGATACGAAGATTGACGTTTAAATTTAATTTTCTACGAAGGCTCTTTCTTTTATTCTCACTATGTTTTTCTTTATTTCTTTCGGTAAATATTTTCTACATGTCTTGTATGCGTCTTCAAACTTTGTGTTGGTGAAGAGGCACTATTACGAAGTTTTCTCATGCGAAGTAAATGTCCGAAACTGGGATAACTCAAATGTAGTAGTATGTCGTTGGCTTGTTAGGCTTCTAAAAAAAAAAAAAAAAGCTTTGTTAGCTGAGTGGATAAGAAATACTGTTGCAAAAACACTCTTAAAGAGTGGTAGTGCTCACAGTGGTGGACCTAGCCCATGGCAAGTCCGACAGTTGCCTACCTTGATGGGATGGAAACCGAGGAAAGATAAAGAAAACCGCCTCTCAGCTTTTCCAAAAGATTTGCAATGAGACCCCACCCCTTCAGAGGTTAGCATGGCCCACATATTATGTGTCTATCGGTTTTTTTCCTTGTTTTTCACCTCGGTTCGTTTAAACTTTTTGTTTAAGAATTTAGGCTCCTAATGTGTTTTATGCATGATTCCCTTTCCCAAGAAAAGTTTATCTAATATAGCAAGATTGCAGGCTCGACTCCTGAGTTCCCACATGTCAAACTGTTTTACCATCACTTAGAGCATCTCTAATAGGGGTGATTCTGTACGAACCACAAACTTGAACAACGGGAAAACCATCACACACGCATGAAATCGAAGGGTCCCACTCCTGAAAAGGAAACAAGGGGTCCCATTAAAGGTTGATGAGTAGCTGTTTACAGTTTTAATTTCGGTTTGTTAAGAATTTTTACTCTAACAGAGGGACACACATGAAATCAGTGGGTCCTTCCAAAAGGAAACAAGGGGTCCCATTAAAGGTTGATGTGAGTAGCGGTTTTAAGGAAGTTCAGAATTCTCGGTTTGTTAAGAATTTTTACTCTAATAGAGGGACACACACATGAAATCAGTGGGTCCCACTCCTGAAAAGGAAACAAGGGGTCCCATTAAAGGTTGATGTGAGTAGCGGTTTTAAGGAAGTTTAGAATTCTCGGTTTGTTAAGAATTTTTACTCTAATAGAAGGTGAGATTTTTTTATTTTCTTTTTGACACATAAGATGTTAGACCCTCATTTAAATCAAACTCATCTCCAATAAGAGGGTCCTATAAAATAGAAAGGACGCTGTAATAATACGGCCGCCTTAAAGAAAGCCTTTATTTGTGACTATATTAAAGACCTCCATGTCATCTTTTGACTATATTTTTAAATAAATTTTTCTAAACCAATAGGAAAAAAATGAATCACCTTTATCCTTATCCTAAAAAACTAAGACACCACACTACTGGAGGGTTCATGAGAAAAACATTATTTTTCTGCTGCATATATAAACCCACAAATAAGAATCTAAATAAAAATTCCACATAGGATTTGTAGCACCCACCGTTGGAAATGCTTTTGCGGGAGTTGAGTACGTTGGATGTTGGCGGGATTGTAGGACGCGGGTTTTGTGAGAGTTCAAAACCGTGTTGAACTCTAAGACACAGTGTTAACTATACCCTAGAAGTTAGGTCAGTGGAGATGATTTTAATTATCCCAAAATCAGTAAGTCACCAAAGAGTTATGATAACTCTTATGTGTTTACTTATTCCAAAAGTCTAGGAACCTATACTTGGAGGTTAAGCATTATACCCTAGCTATGTGTATATAAATAGCCTAGCAGAGAACTAAGAAAATCACACCAAGAATTCTTCTTACTCTCTAGTGTTTATATGTTTTCACCTAAACGATAATATAAATCTCTTTTTTTTTTCCTGAGGATTCAACCTCGTTAAATTCTTGTCTCTTTTTTCTTTTCTAGTTTGTGTTCTTTACAATATTTAGAATACAATTGTGTAGCTATGTAAATCGTTTCCGCGGGATTTTAGCGCAACAGAGTATTAGTTCTTGGTGTGTTTACCTTTCTTATTGTATTTCAGTAACTTTTATGTCACCAATATTGATTCGACATTGCAATTTTTAAACGGGGAGGTGATTATCTACTATAACATAGATTGCGTAGCCAGGGGTGTATGTCGAAGTGAAAGATGCAGATCTAGATGACCGATCTTGCTCTTTTGAGCACCACACCCAACCCTCCGAATTCTAGAAAGTTGTCGCTAAGCAAGTAAGCTTTCCTCTAGTCACTATAGTCGCCATCCGTGGCAGATCCGGAAATGATAAAGCTACCGCAAAAATCTCCCGACTAAATCTCCCGCCTCTAATACAGATGGAACCCACATAAGCCCATTCACAGATCCAAATGCTAAGAACGTTGATCTCTTCCGTCCATTTTTCTAGCGGGACGTTTGTGGGGTAAAGTCGGGGTTACTCTATCATCTCCATGGCAGATCCGAGTGAAAATAATGCAAATATTCCTACGTGGATTTATTATTTGGTCCTTTTATTTATGGGGTTTATCTGGAGAGTAAATTTAGGACCTATTCTAAAAAAGCTACTCTCTTTGTCCTAATTTCTACTTTGGTCTGTCCATTTTTATCCTGGTTCACACACTTATGTGCATACTTTTCCCTTAAACCATCAAATATACCATTTATTTTTAATAATCATAAAATTATTTTTAATATCAAAATCTTAAATAATATCATCATATATAAGAAAAAAAAACTTACTCAATGTCTTTGTATTAATTATCAATCCTTTTTTAAATAAAAAAACATTTATGGATAGTGATAAAAGAACCCACAATTGGGGGATATGGGATTAATTGGGGAATATAGCTATAGGACAAAAACGGTGTCCCAATAGCAATTCTGGGTGACCCCCTATGTAATTATTTTTTTAATTCCTAATCTAGCCCCCACTAATCAGGATTATTGATTAATTATAATTAGTAAAATGTTAAGTTTGGGGGATAAAGTAGTGTGTATTTATTTTTATTTGAATTGTGTGGGTTAGTTGAGAGTAGAAGGAGGGAAAATATTTTGAGGGGAATTTTGAAATGGAAGATGATTGTGATGAGAGAATTGCTGCTAAAGAGGTTGAAAATTTGATTTTTTTTTCTTTGAATCCACCATTGTGGGTAGCCTGAAATAGCTTGGTGTCGCATGGTATTCAACCAAAACCATGCCAAAGATTTGTCGAAATTTTCATAAATTGTTTTTCGTGTTTGATCTTCAAAACCTATTTTTTCCGGGTTTTAATCACGCATCTCCTAAGACAACATTATCCGATTTCTCGAGCATGCCGAACTACTCGCCAAAGTTTTTGCTTAAATTTGGTATGCCTAACAGATGAAAAGTATCCAGAAATTGATTTTTTTCACTTAACTACCTGCGATTGATAGATTTATATCGAGCATGCCAAGATTTGTTCCTGGCAGATTGAATTTCATCACTTCCCAAGATGGTCTTCATCATTTCCGACATGTTCTTCATCACTTCCGGCGGGTCTTCATCCTAAATAGCCATGCCTAACTCACTTACTTGTGGTCTTCATCCTAAATTTCTATGCCGGCAATTGATGAAAAGTATTCAAAATAGATTATTTTTTCACTTGACTACCGACATTAATAGATTTATATCGAGCATGCCGGAATTTAGTTCCTGTGATTGAATTACATCAATTCCAGATGGTCTTCATCACTTCCAAATATGACCCTTCATCATTTCCGACATGTTCTTTCATCACTCCGATGAAGGAGAAGAGAATTTGAAAGGAAATGGGAAAAATTTAGAATTTGAAAGAGAATGGGGAACATTTGTTTCAAAGTTTTAACCCTAAAAAGATTAATAAGAAGTGGAGATCGAAATGGGGAATATGATTTTTTTTCTTGATTTTAAGTTTTTTGATTTTTAATTTGAGGAAGGGTGTTTTAGTATTTTCACCCCCAAAAGTCACTCCTTAGCACACACCATGGGTTAAGGGAAGTAATTCATATCCCCCAATTAATTCCCATTTCCCTCAATTGCGCGTTCTTATAAAATTCCTAATAAAACTCCTACTTATTCTTACATAACCTTTTCATCTGTATTAATCTTTTCATCTCTTTTTTTTTTGAAACACCATGGAAGGCCATAAGCTAGACTATCTAGTTTCTCTAGCCAGGACATATTTACGATCTCATGAATTGGTTGAGTTCGTCTATGGAAAGAAGAAACGAGCAAATTCAACATCCATGGTCGAGTATATCTAAAGAGGAAATAATCTACAATTTCAATTTTCAATTTTTTTTCCCTCTCAAATAAATATTCCAAAGACTCTAAGTTTTGTGCTACGGAAACCAAAATCAAATTGAGGAAAATATTTTAAATCAGGATTCCATAATAAAAGCAATATAAATTTGCTTTTATTTTCTTAAAATATTTCCTACAATAATAATACTATCAAATTTAAGCTAATAATTTAGTTTTGGTAATAATATAAAATTAAATAGGCTAGTCAAGGGCTAGTCATGATATTTTATAGGATTCTCATAATATCTTGACAAAGTCAAAGCAGACTCTTAATTTAGGACGGAGGGAGTATCTCCAACAGTTAGAAATTTTTATTCCTTAAAATTAAGGGTTATTTAACGTTTGGTACCCAGCAAATGCCCAACACCTAGCTTTGGTACCCAATACATGAAATATCATCGGTTGGTAGTACCTTGACTTGTTAACGACCGTTAAGTCCAACCGTTGACTTAATAAAAAATACTACTTATTTTGAATAATAAATTTGTTATTTCCAAAACCCAAAAATGATCTTTAATTTAACGGTTCCAAAAGAAGATCCCATAAACAAAACTGGTCATTGGTCAAATTGAGATTATACGATGGCAAATTTAAAGATCTCTGGTATCTTTCCGATGATAACCACCGGCATCGATTTCATCAAGCATCATCAACACCGGCATCCCCTATTTTCACCACTTCATCATCACTGCCACTACAGACTGAACCCAGCAATCAGTGAACATCACCCACAGTTTCATAACCGATATCATCACTTCCAAGTCGATAAAACAAATTTTATTTCACAACTTATTCTTCCTCGTCAAAGGCAGCAAGAACAATAGGTTTAAAGTGAGCAGACAAATAAGGGTAGAGCTAGTTGATATGTACGCTAAATGTGCGAAAATATACTGTGCTGATAATAAGATTAGTGTGTTACAAGGAATAGCAGGTCAATCTTGTTGGGCAACTATGGATTTTCTAAACAAACTCTTCAACGCTCTGAGAACACAAGGAAAGGTAAGAAAAATTTATTTCTTGAATGCGATTGGTTTTTGTCAATCTTAACTAGGATATACACAACGCATATTACACATTGAAAGTGAAGTATCCACATCATCTATGAATCTAAGGATCCCATGTTTTCTTCTCGTTTCATCAAAGCGTCCAGCAGCTCGAGCTCTACCTTCTATTTCTCATTATCGTTGGCTGCAAACTCGAGCCCATTATTCTTTCTCCATCTTCAATCATGGCAGCAACGACCAACTCCACCCACAACAACAACAACATCGAGTCCCTTATATTTCTTTATCTCATCATCACAAACTCGAGCACCACTTCCTCACTGCCATTAATGGCAACAACACTTACTGTCAAGCTATTTTGAATTCCACGTACAACCCACGTCTTCAAATAGCCTCCGCAACCATTAATTCAATTAAATTTGAAATCCCAATTCAAATTAACCACCATCAAGATGATGATCATCAGCAATCAGTCACGGCTGCACATCTTCCCTGTTTTTTTGTCGTGAAATCGAAGAAGAAGATGGTGGCTTCGGCGGCCCAAAGCAAAAGTTTGGGATATAATTGTAAAACTACTTTTTTTTTTATTTTAAAATTAATGAAATTTAATAATTGTTAAGTCAAAGTTTGAATTTGACAGTCAACGATTAGTCTAGGTACCAACCTCTAATATTTCATATCGTATCAACTATGTCATTGACATTCACGACAAAACGTTAAATAACCCTAAAAGTAATTATTAAAAGAGAAAACATGACGTGGAGGTGCATCCGAAGCAGGGCTTAATTGGGGGCCCTAGAAAATAATTAGGGGTCTCAGCCATTTTATTCTCACCCAAAAAAATCTATTTCCACCCCAAAATATAGTGAAAATACTGTTTTACCCTTCACTAAACCTAAACTCAAAACCCTATTAACTCCTTAACTCTAAAACCTCAACTCAATTTCATTTTTAAACCCAAAATTTTGTTAACTTACCTCTAATTTGATTTTAACTTTTTTTTTCCTTCCCCGAGACTTGCATGAAAGTCATAGTGGTGAAGTTTTTCAATAACGACTTTAACAATGTTAAAGTTTCAAAACGACCCCAAGAGCTCTGTGAGTGTTAAAAGTTGTTTCTTGACGACTCTAAACTGTTGTTAATGTTTATAAAAGAGTCGTTATCTTCTTCTAAGAGTCATTAATGGCGGAAATACATTAAAGAAGTTAATGATATGTTGATTTTATCAATCCGCTGTTGACATTATAATAACAAAGAATATTAGTCCCCCTAAAGGTAAGATATGTTGATTTTATCAATCCACACGTCTTTGTTATTCCCTTTGTAAAGATATGTTACTCCCCTTGGTCTATGCTTGCACTCTTTCGTTATATAAACGTTTAAACACCAATGTCATCTCCCTTAGTGATACCAATCAATATATTTTTTTTTGCTAAATAATAATTTGTAATAATTTCAAAAAAGGGTTACAAAATTTTGTCGTAAATAAGAGTTAGTAACACAAAAAGGAAGCTTACAGCAAGCATTCCTTTGCATTTCAACTAAATCTATAATATGTAGTAACATGATTTTCTATTTGTAACTCGGTAGGCTAGGAAAGATGCCTACAATATTAACTCGGCAAGTGCACAAAGGCTGTGTAAGGTGCAAAACAGTTTCCATCCTCGTGGACAAGGTGGATGTAGATTTGTTTCTAAAGTCTTACTAACCGATTCAATCCAAGAGTAACAAGAAGATGTGGTTTGAGTCGATACGACAAAGGTTATGAATGATTATACTACAAAAACAAGATTAAAAATGCAATTAGAAGGCACTAGGGCAAATAATCCATCGCTTAACCTACTAGAGATAATTCAGCTTATCGAAATTACTCTTGTCCTTTTAACGAACAACGGTGAAGATTCAGGTCTGCCGCATATTCAAGGTGATCTGAAGATGGAATATTAGGTCAATCTTGTTGGGCAACTCATGGATTTTCTAAAGAAACTCTTCAACGCTCTGAGAACACAAGGAAAGGTAAGAAAAATTTATTTCTTGAATGCGATTGGTTTTTGTCAGTCTTAACTAGGATATACACAACGTGCATATCACATATTGAAAGTGAAGTATCCACATCATCTATGAATCTAAGGATCACATGTTTTCTTCTCGTCTCGACTCTTTTTTTTCTTACCGAGAATTGCATGAAAAGTCGTTAGGTGGTGAAGTTTTTTAATAACGACTCTTAACAGTCGTTAAAGTTTCAAAAACGACCCTAAGAGTCGGTAATGTTTAAAAGTTGTTTCTTGACGACTCTAAACTGTCGTTAATGTTTATAAAAGAGTCGTTATCTTCTTCTAAGAGTCATTAATGACTAAAATACATTAAAGTAAGCACCCACTCTTTTATAAGCATTAACGACAGTTTAGAGTCGTCACGAAACAACTTTTAAACACTAATGACTCTTGGGGTCGTTTTTGAAACTTTAACGACTGTTAAGAGTCGTTATTTAAAAACTTCACTACTAGCGACTTTTCCCCGCAAGTCTCGTGAAAAAATAAAATAAATTGCAGGCTAGAAATTTGAAAAAAATAAATAAAATCAAATTAAGTGAGATTAACACTAATTAAGTAAAATTATCATTAATTAAATAAGGGTATATTAGCCATTACCTAAAATATTTGGATAAGGGTTGTTGGAATTAGGTTTGGGTGACCTTTTTGTATTCTAGTGTGAGGTCCTTAATTAGTTTTCGGGGCCCCCAATTCAGCGCTGATCCGAAGGTGTAGTTAACACTTAGAATTTAACAAATTTTATCTCGTTGGAAAGCTTTTAAAGAGATCTACACAACGAGTACAAACAACAATAAGAATATTTTGTTTTTCACGAAAAAATCGGAGGTGACCAAAATTTTAGGCAAAAATTTCGAAAATTGATTACATGTTCGCTATAAATTTCCAAAAAGATGCGTAACACAATATGCATACACCACAAAAGATGCATAACAAGTTATGCAATTATATTTTTTTTTCATGCATCTATTATTTTGGTTATAGAGCCACTAAAATGTTGTATATGCTTGAGAGAAATTTTCTCACAAAAATTGGGGGCACGCGTGAAGTTTTCTGCCCATGGATTTCACTATGGAAAAAAATCCGAGGAATGGGTTTAGTAGCAGTTTTCACTTTTTTATTTGAACAGTTAGTTAACATTCGGTTTGGATAAACTAATGAAAATTTTCTATCATTTTCTTCAAAGCGGAATTTAAATATTTCTTTTTCATAGGGATGAAGGAAATCTTCTCAATATTATTAATATAAAAAGGTTGCTGATAAAGCTCGTTGTTGATGATACCTTCTTCTCGGTTCATGTTAACATACATCTTCTAAAAACAAAGTAAAATGTAAATACCTTGTATCACAATAATAAGTGAATTTTAATACATCAAACGTATTAAATACTTGAATTTTAGAAAAGAAATTGATATGATACTTCATAGATGACCTTTGGATAAACACTCAACCATACTAATTTGGAGAAGCTGTGTTGTTCTTTACTGTCTTCTTCATTAAGATAGAAAGGTCCCAAAAGTGAGTCATAAGCACAAACCACCATTATCACGTCACGCCGGAAAGAATCCTTGATATGTATTTGAAGCGGTTATGGAAATACCAAAAAACGTCATCAAGGCTATGGAAGATATCAAATGGGTATGGAAAACCATTAAACATAAAAGAAATTAAAATTGTAAAACCTGAAAAGGCGAGGGTACCCAAATATACCTCAAGCTAAAACTTTTCATACCTAGAAGTACTTCTTTCTCCGAAAGATTGTCTATGACTGAGTCTAGACACACAACTAATTGGTTCACACATTGTGTGATTGTCTATGGATACTAGATCGACACAATACAACAACTAAGTATGTTATTTGGATAAAATGGTTCGACTTAATAAACACAATAGGATTCACTTATCAAGTAAATAGGAATTAACGTTTGTGTGGTTTACTTTAATTATAATAAAACAATTATAATGCGGAAATATAAAGTAAATGACACAACAATATTTTGTTAACGAGGAAACCGCAAATGCGTAGTAAAATATCGACCTTGTCCGCATTGAATACTCTGATTAAGCCGCTTACACAAAATTACACCTAACTTCGTATAGTTGAGACCAAGCAACTAAACCTATAGTTCAACGAAGTTCCGTCTCGTATTGCACGCCTCCGACCTAAGTCACGTACTCTGGAACAATTCCTTTGTTCGTATTCCAAACAAAGAGGAACAACAACTGCTTGGTATCAACTATATTCAACTGCGATATGAGTCTGACAAAGGCTCTTCTTCTGTTTATCTTAACATAAACCTTCCCCAAGTCCTTAGATCTATCTTATGTTCAATTACCGAAGTAATCATTTAAGATTAAGCCAACAACACTCTTAATCCAAAGAATTGTGTTGATGTCGATCTACTCAATTAATCAATCCAATCTATCACAAGGATAAACCGATTATTAATTGGATCCTCTTTTTACCGAAACAAGTATTGTGCACACCAAAGATTATAAACCCACAAATAAGAAATCTTCAATATCTTCTTCATCTTCAAATCTTCTTAGATCTTCAATAAACACCTGAACACAGCCTACTTAATCTCTTGTGATTAATCATACGTAACGAAGTCTCGCAACAATGGATTATCACAAGATCGCTTTAGAACTAACAAATAAATAAAGATCACCGCGAAACTCCGAATTAGTTTGAGTGAATCTTAAATTAAGAGAAGATTCTCAAGCATAAACAAACTAGGTGCAATCAAAGTTCAACCACCGCTAGCCAATCAAATCAAAGAAAACAAAAAGATAAACCGCAATTATCTAGTTTCCCACCAACATTACTCATAGAGCTTCTCAATCCCAAAGAAGACTTTAAACTCGGGCCGTAGTGATGCGTGTCGTGAGGTGCAATCAAATTAATATCTTATTTCCACTTAATTAAAAATAATATAATGGAAGTCAAGTTCGTTCCCACGAAGAGCGTGGGAGATTTAGTTGTCAAAGTGTCACAATGAGGGGTTTCGGTTTTCGATTTAAAAATAAATAAACAAAGTATAAAGGATTGTTGTAAAATAAATATGAAGAGAGATGATCGAGGAATCCTTCCTTCGTAACTAAATATTCATCAAGAGTATATTCATCCATTCATCATTAATTATCACAAACTGTAAAAGATATCGTGTACGCTTAGCTATCTCCAAAATCCCTAAGCCACCGGACAATGTGTACGCTTAGTTGTTGCGAGTCTATTCGTCTCGGAATCCACCTCGAGGTACTATTACAAGATATAATTCAGTTTAATGTTTTATGGTCTATGAATTTAGGTTTAATCCTAGTAGTTGACTTAAAGGCGCATCGGTTTACTTGCTAGTGTTGTGTTTACACGTGATTGCTTTATAGAATCCCTCCGCAAGGTCTCACGCTTACTTGTGTAAGGAATTTTTCAACAATTACGGATATCTCAACTTACTAGCATTAGATTGATTTAACAAATATATTCAAATACCTAAACAATCTATCAATTAATCATTTTAATTCTTAATAATAAACACAAACGATAATCATATGAAGAAATCAAAACAGATTCATATACTAAATCAAATCATATTTAGTACTTTCTTAGAATTCATCCTCAATCAAATAATAAATTAGCTAGACATAATGGAGTTATATCATAAACAAATTAGAGAGAAAGTAGAGTTCAAACTACAAACGAAAATAAGTTTCTGAGCTATGTCTCCCAAGTCGCCATGAACTCGAGCTATTTGTGCATGAATTAAACTCCTAAGCTTTTGGAAACTCTTTCAGACTTTCCTCGAACAAAGGTGCGTGAAAGTGAGGGTGAGGAGACTTTATGTGATGATTCGAGCCTCTATTTATAGGCTTTTATTCCTCAAATTTCAATATGATAATTACAACTATCTTAGCCGACTCAAACCCTAAATTGTCTTGAATCCTCACCCTTCATTTTGAAATTCAACGGCAAAGGGATAGCCTCCGTGACTGCTTTTTCCGACTTAATGCTCATCCATAATCAATTCTTGGTCAAGTTTTAGCTTCCAAAGATTACACAATCTCCAAAACGCGTAGAAATCATTCATTGTTTATCCAAGCTCCAAAACATAAGCTTAATCCTCTCCATTCATCTCTTTCATCAACGGGCAAGACATCGGGCTCTTTTCTGCTCAAGTTATCGTTCAACAACACACAAACTTCTCAAACTGTGTTCATATGCTCCTTGCCCAAACTCCGATCTCTCCCCTTTCCCCTTGTCGCCGAGTCATTGTTCCAAAACAAATTCAATCCTATCTAAACTAGGGAACTAGTTCCTTGTTCTTCCAAACTCCTCGAATAACAAAACTAACCACAAACTCACTCACTTCACCTCACCGGCCAACCCAGTTTGTACCTCCATCAACTACCACCATCGAAGTTCTTCTTAACTATCACAGATTTGCATCAAATTTCCACATCGGTTCTCGCAGCCAACAAATGGAAGCAACTCATCCGAGCAAAGAACATTATCTCAACTTCCTTCTGCTCTCATCTCGCCTCATTACTCCATCAATCTCTCTTTTCTTTGTTCTTTCTTCTCCATTACTGTCACGCCAGCAATCATACCACCACGCACTCATGAACTCGCTCACACCATCATCGACCGCTTTTAAATCCCAAAGACCGATCTCGAGTTCTTCCATTGACATCCAACTTCATTAATGGCAAAGCAAACTCTTCATTCTCCTCGCCTAACTCGGCTGAACTCCTAATCGCACCGCCATCGACACCATCACACCGCCATTCGAGCCTCTTCTCGTCACTTCACCCAGCTATGTCCTAATTCAGTAATCACAGAAACGATGACTCTTTCCCTGCTTTACCGATCTTTTCGACTTCACCATGAGAAATACC
>JAJJWW010011211.1:0-50463 GCA_023531295.1 Papaver armeniacum
GGATTGATATATATCAAGGGGAGAAACCCTAAACTCATAACCTAAACACTTTCCATCTCCTCGCCGTGATTCTCCCTTTCTCCGTCTCCTCCCGCTTCATGACGCAAGAATCGAACTGCAATCAAGAGAAAAGATTGAAGATGAAAGTGATCCGCCAATGAAAGGTAAAACTTGTTTTTGTTTTTTTGATTCTCGAAAGTATGCGCGTAGTGTTAGGTTTGATTCATGTATTTTTAGTGATTAGGTTTATTAGCTGAGTTATATTTGTAGTTTTAGGTTTATGGATTGCTTGAATCAAGAATAAAAGTGTTGTTTTATTATGCTCTTGTTCTCGTGTTTCTCGCCAGATTTAGGGTTTATGATTTTTTCGATTTGTTAGAATCTAACTTGATTGATCCATTTATCTTTTTGTCCTTGATTTTTCGAATCCTAATTTAATTTATAAATTTAGTTTTTCGAAACCCTAATTTTAAAATTTGGGAATTCATAATTTTTCGATTCATGGATGATTTTGACTGCAAAATGCTTCCATATGTATGTTACAATATGGTGCTTGTATTATTTCTATTATATGTGTGTGTATATTATGAGTATGGTTCTTTGTTTGTATGGGATTTCGCTTGTTGTATGTGCGAGAAGAAGATTTGTTAGGTACCCAAAAAGGAGTTTTAGGGTTGAACTTTCACTACTAACAAATACACCTTTATCATGATTTGGATTTGAAGTATGTCAGTTGCACATGTCACTGATATGATTATGTGGGAGATGTAAAGATAAGTGAAACTAAGATCTTTGAATTTGTTTTGGTTTTACTCGATAACATACCGTATTGATTACCAATGATGAAGAGTTCTTTTCAATGTGGAACAGAAATTTGAATATCAAGATGATGGTTATGTGCATCTTTACTTAAGTATTAGTGACAAGGTCTTGAGGTCCAAAGCGATGAATGCCCGTCATCTTCGGGGTTACTAATGAAGTTATGTATTTAACACCTACTAAGAAGGTGACAAGTGACTCCGAGATGGTATTTTCTACACCTAAGAAAGAATGTGACACATGAAGATGACTTTGTGTTTTTACACCTAAGAACAAGGGCACATTAGCAATTCAAAATTAGTTTCTCCTGCTACTAGGAAAAGTCCAAGGTTGGTTTGTAAGTCAATTGATGCTCAAATAAATGCTGCATTTGAGAGGTTACTTTTGAATGATGAGGATATGTGCCATCCGGATGATAATGGATGTAGAGTATGAGAACATTCCGACTAGATAATGTGGAAGAGGATCTTTGCCATCCGTTGATGATGATGAGAAGTCCACCATGCTCGATGACAGGAAATGATATTGACATAAATTGATGTCGAGAGATTTTGTTGACGATTACTGATGATGAGTTTCGCGAGAACTTTGGGAAAGGAAGGTAATGTTGAAGCTTTTAGTAATGTATGATTTTGTTCTTATATATAATGTGTTATGATGGCTAACAATACTCTTTTTGCGTAGACTTTGTAGAAAATGATGTACTCGAAGGGGAAAAGGAAAAGTGTTATGGTGCTAAAAGACATGGATGAAGACACTTGACCTTAGTAACTCAATTTTATAACTCGACTACGAAGATGGGAAGGATAAAACAGAGGAACTCAATCATTTTATCAACAATGGGATCAAGAATGGGGTCCACATATTGCGAGATATAGATGAAGAGTTCTCTTTATTGATGATGGTCTGAATGTATCAACCTTTGATTTAATGGAGGTGGGTATGCGGCTGAAGACAAGTTTCGGTTTAAGAAGCATCTCGGAAGTTATGCAGTGAAAGAAGTTTCGGTATATTTTGAAGCCTTGTGATAATATCGGATAAGAGTGAAATGTAGGCCATATCATAAGTCCAGAGGTTGTAAGTTTTCTGATTTTTGCTTCAAATACAAGGGTGAAGAGAAGACTTTTAGGGTATGAATGTGGGCATACATGTGTTGGAGATCCAGAAGTGGCTGTTTCAAACCAATGCCGCAGTTTGTTGCTCAATATCTTTGAGAAGTCAAGATCGGTGGATTCCTTCAAGAGCCAAAGGACATTCTTGATAATTTTACACTTCTCAACACTAGTTCCGCCATATCATGTTGCTTGGAAAGCAAGGACTATGTGCTTGGAGAAAATGCATAAAGCAGGAAGACTCTTATAAAATGGTTCCATCATTTGTGTATGGTGGCAAGGACAAATCCTCGGGTTCTACTGCTGAAATTACAGTTGTTGGAAGGTAAATTGTCATAACCTTTGTTGTTGTTTTTTATGTAATGTTTTGTATGGCAAATGTTTGTATAATGTTCATGTATTGTTTGTGGATGATAATTGCTTTGAGTCAATGATTTATCAGCATTTCATGCTCCAATTCATGGGTGGGGAAATGGTTGCGAGAAAAGTGATTGGTGTTGATGCATGTCACCTAACCGGAAAGATGGGAGGTGTTCTTATGGTCACAATGTTTGGATGCACGTAACAGGTGGTGCCATTAGCAATACAAGTGGTCGAAATGAATGTTTTGAGAATTGGTATTTGTTTTGAAGCAGTTAAAGCCCTCGATTGAATCGATGAAAGAATTACTTTCATTTCGATAGGCAAAAAGGTTTGATTGAGGATGTTAGTGCTTTATTCCCAAATAGCCTTTGGCCGGAATCTTGTTTTTAGGTAACTTCATTATTTTTACCATATTTACATTTTTTAACCATTATGTTATATTTATATTGGGTTACCAACTAATACTTGTTTTGTTTGTTTTGCGTATTACACATGTTCAAGAATGTGAAGACTCACTATAAGGGGTCAAAGATACATAATATGATTTGGAATGCTGCCAAGGCTTATAAGTTCAGTCACTGGAAGGTAATAAAATTATTGTTTTTTTTGATTGTGTACTACTCTGACTAAGTATGTCATGAATTGTTGTGTTTGTGTGTGATTGAATGGTTAGTAACACTCATGTTGTTGTTTGACTGGGATTCATATGGATGCCTTGGTGCCGGAAAATGTTGTCACGCTTCAATATATGATGAATGAGGATCCAACCTTGATGGTCTAGAGCTTTCTTTGACCCCTCTTCATGTTGTGAACATATGAACAATAAATTCTCAGAGTCATTCAACAATATGATTAGGAAAGTTAGAGACAAACCCAGTCGTACCTTGGGCTTAATGTATGGAAAATTAATAATGGGCCTGTGGTATAGAGAAAGCAATTATCTTGAATCGCAAAATGGACAATTAGTACCCGAAGCTATGAAATTGATTGAGAAGATGAAAGATTGTACTGGTCGGTTTTAGGATTAGTGGTGCTGTATATGGTCGAGTTATCAAGTAACATCAATTCACAACTCGTATTCCAAATTGATCCGATTAACAAGACTTGTAGTTGGTGCAATGGCAATTAGGGGCTTTTCATCAACATGTCAGATGTGTTTGAAGACTTTAAGACCTAATTGGGAGTAAGTTTGTTTTCCATGCATTTATGTATGTTTATCAATGGCATTTACTCATGTAAGTTTGGCATTTTGTAGTTACCTTCAAGTCCATACTATCGTTGATGCATACAAGGCCACTTATGCCACTTTGCAGTTACTAAGAGGGAGAGAAGACTTGGTAGAGGTGACGAATACTTACTTCACTTTATTATTATTTTTCTTTTTCTTTGTCTTTTCTTAGGAATCTTATCTTGTTCCTTTTCTTTATTACTTCTTTACATGTTTCTTTAGGGTTACTTTTTATGTCTTGAGTTTCTCTATTAATAACTAGATCTAACTTCTTCTTTTCTTCTTTCTTCGTGTTCCTTCTTCTCATCTTGTAGCCTCAAGAGCCTTTTGTCAAACCACCTAGATATGAGGAAACCAGGAAGACTCGCTAAGAAAAGAAAGTTCAGCATGATGAGCATGTGAGTGAGAAGAGACAGAGGACATGTAAGAGATGCAACCAAGTAGGCCACAACAGAAGAACTTGTGCTGGTGGTGAGGTTGGTTCTAATCCTAAAGGAACGAGGCCAAGAGCAACGGATGAGCAACCCAAGAAACTACTTACCCGAATCCAAATGAATGCGCCTGCAAAGAGCAGGAATAGGAGAGGAAGAGGTTCTAGGGGAGGCAGAGGTTCTAGGGGAGGCAGAGGTAGAGGATCTGCATCAACTTCTGCTGCTGCATCAACCTCAGCTTCAACATCTCAAACTGCACCATCAACATCTTCTGCACCTGCATCTTCATCTAGAGGAAGAGGTGGAAGGGGGTAGTAGAGGAGCTAGAGGTGGAAGAGGAGTTGTGCAAATGACTTTTAGCCATTGTCAATGGTGCTCGGTTGGTTCAGCCAGACTATGAGCCAAACTTTCAAGTACCAAAGACACATAACATGGATCACACTTTCTCGCAACTCGATTATAGTTTGCTTGCTTTTATTTTAGAATGCTAGGTTATTTGCAAGACAATTTACTTATTTTGGGTTATGATCTTTAGATCACTTTATTGTTATTGTAAGGATAATGATGTTTAAACACTTCCTTTTGGATCGATTATATGTATATATATAAGTAGTAGTTTATATTAACTTACTTTTACTTCTTGTTCTTTTCATTACATTTGTAGATTGCTTTGTAATCTACACAGGTCACAATCTTCAACTTAGCAATCTCTCCTTGGACTTTGCAAAGCAAAGGAAAACAAAGATCAGACCCACCGGAAGTCTTGACATTGAATATTGTTGCACCGGCAGTAACATAATTGGTAGTTGTGTTTATTTCGCAAACTTTGAAGATGTATTTTCCACTGCAGTTTCTTCTTACAAGGTTGATTTTGAATGGACAGGTATTGAACACATGGTTTATGTCACCACAAGCAAAGCAAGACTTGTTGGCAGTGGAGTTGAACATCCAAAGATTTAATAAAGATCTATTGCATCTACAAACCATTCAAAAATAGTTGCGGATGGAGCAATTAAAGAACTTCTCACCAGATGATCATGATTTGGGACAAAGAACATTCTCCTAACACCATTGCAAGGTACATTCTTGCACCTAGAGTAGATCCATGGACATCGAATTGGTGGATGATTATCTATTTCACACATTGAACATAAATCACATAATCGCGTCGCTAGATACCTCACCCATACTACTATCGACATTGAATTTGTGCATAACTCCATCCATTGTAGGAAAAAATTTAGATGATTTTGTAGATTTTTATGGATTTTTATGTTCCTGAGATTAAAAAATGGAAGTGATGGTGGTTTATAGTACATGGAGCATATTATGACCGTTCAACGGTCATATTTGGGTGTGATGAGATGACGTGGCAGATTTTCCATGTCATCATGGACGATGGTACAAGTAGCCACGGTAAAGTTGATTTCCACGCGCCTTGTACGCTTAACTACCTATAGTTAAATGTTGAGGGCAGGTTTGTCCATATTTGGGTGTAAATACGCAGACGTGGCAACGAATTTTTGTTTTCAAAAATTCGGATGGCAAAACTTAACAGAGGGATATATTTCTAATTCTGTTTGAAAGAGTGACATATTTGTAATTACGATTATAAAGAGGGACATATTGTTAAAAAACCCTCTTTTTTTTTGAAACATGAAATTTACTCCCTCCGTCCCACTATTAGATGACCTAGTTGAAGTTTGCACAATTCTTAAGGCAAGGAATGGGAAGGAGTATTTTTAAGTATCTTTTACAATTATACCCTTATGGATAGTAATTTGTAAAAATTAGAAATGATTTATCTCTCAAACTATACCATGGATTTTCGTAAACTTTCACTACACCATTTTTAGTATTCGCAACGGATCCCGCCATTCTTCAGTTGAGAACGGCAAGGGTGACGTTTCAAAACACGGTGTTGCATTTTTCGCAATCGGCATAGTCTCCGTTGCGAATCTTGGTCAAGAATCTGATATTCGCAACGAACGCAGGTGCCGCGCGACCCTTTTTATTCGCAACCGAGGTCCATTGCTAAGCAGATGTTTCTAATTCTAGGAATACTCCCTACCCAGGAACTAAAATATTATTGGTTCCGGGTTCTAACTTAAGAATAGATTAACGACGTTGCTAATATTTTGCAACATAAAAAGTCAAGTCTTCGTTGACCTGGTCAAAATCCATTTCCCCTACATTTACTGGGCTTCCCACATTCATCATTTCCACAGATATAAATTCATTCATTCAACATACATTCATTCATTCATTTAACATACAAAATTGTATCAAATTATGAAAATGGATTCTTCAATTGATTTTAACAAAAAGTATGAGTACTTGATACAAATATGTTCTAAGTATCACAACAAACTAGTGTACACTTTAGAAACATACCTTGTTCCTAAGTTCGGTTCATGTAAAGTTACTAAATTCCCAAGTTCTTCTAACTTAAATCACTATAAGGAGATACTACTACATAAACTTACAAATCTTGTAGTCGCTAGGGACCTAATGGTCACGCCTTTGTTCTCCAACCTTCTCGATCTCATGAGCATTCAACTAACCCGTTTTTGTTCTCCGTGCCATTACCCAAACCTACAAACTAGATTCACCTTAGCTAATCCCCTGCAAACCAAGTATAAGATCCTTCGTATTGATATCATATATATAGATTCGTAGAATGCTTGAGGTTAGAGAATATGCTAACTCTCTATCAAGTAAAATTCAGAGAGATTAAACCTAATAACTTAACTAAAATTTCCCAAAAATGAAAGAAAGATGATGTTAATTCACATTCCAACAAACATTCCGAGTCAAGTCTCTCAGTTTCTTGTGAATTGCCTAAATATGTCAAACTAGACAATGATGCGGGAGAACATGATAAACTCTAAGCTCAGTAACCATCCGTATGTGGAAACACGTAAACACCTCTATGTCATCCACATATCTCAACCAAATTGGGATTCTCTCTCCGGTATCTTAGTAGACAAACCAACAACATTATGTATTAACCATTACCAAAAGTCACCCGAAATCGGTGATACAAGCGAGCCAATTCAGCATTTGCCGCCGCATGACATAACATGAATAAAACATAAGAAACTTAAGAAAGTAAGATGATATAACATGCTCAACCTCAAACTAAGAAATAAATTATACTAAAAAGATTTCCGAAGAAACCCCCTCTGTTCGGCTCCCACCTTCTCCAAGTACAGGTTTTACTCCCATTTCATGCTTTGTTCTTTTACGAATTACTAAATGATGTCACTTGAATACTGAAATTAATTAACAAAATGATCTTTGTATGAACGCGAAACATTGTTCTTTTTTCTTTTTTTTAATTTGATAAAAGAAGACCCCTAAGACAATAACAAATTTCAACATAAGCACTAATTACCTGCAATACAAGGATTCCCGAATAGTCCGCAATTCCTCCCATGACATCCAACTTCCCAGTGCTCTGGCAACAAATATCTCATCCCAGACCTGTAAAAAAAACAGATGTTATGTCGGCGAAACCTCCTCCATGAACGAATTAACTTTGAATCTCAATTCATAACTTGGATTAGCAGTAAAAAAAAGGATCTCATTGAATGTTAAGCAAAAATAACATTTAGTATTATGGTGAGAACCCATAACTTGTTAATCCTATGTTTCATATGGGTGCTTCCTTCGCAGTGCATTGAATAACCAATGATAAAATAAACAACACACTCATATTCAATTGCTTTATACAAGAATCCAAGTTACCTCGAAGAAAGACATCAAACGCGTTGTTGTAGAAGACATCAAGAGATTGCTTGGTGTAAAATGTACTACCAGCGAATGGACAATCGTAAAGTATATAGGAACTCGGCCCATGTCCGTCGATGCAAAATTTCAATTAAAGGCATGAGTACTCAAGTACTTCAAATGAGAGATACAAAACCGAACCTATGAAAATTTAGACCACGAGGCAAAATATTCAATGCAAATACTTACTCTTCAAGTACAAGCTTTCCTTACTTCCTCTCCTCTTATGGGTTTAAGCCACGAGCGGGTGGTTAACTTTAGTACCAAAGCATTCTACGCAAAAAGACATTAAAGGTCATCAACGAATTTTATGGCGTAACAAGAAAATAGAAAACCAAAGATTTCAGTCGGGTTCATGATATTAGTGTCTTCAATGAAACTTATTCTCCGTGTTAAATGAAGACTTTTTTTTAGTTTAATTATTTGATTCTATAATGTACTTCCCATTAAATCTTATCCATGGAATATACTTCCCAGGGAAGAAACAAAAGTTCTCATGTGGATGAAGTAGCTCTTAAATTTTCTTTCATCTTGAATTCAACACCCACCCTCAAAAAGCCAAAGTTCTACATTATTGTCCTCACAACAAGCCTTTTAATTTTGTGGGAATGAGAACTGGAGATATAGAATGCAATGACAAATTTAAAACTTTCTTCAGACTATTGTCTAATGGGCATAACGTTTCTCATCTCTTCATTAGTTTATCACGTCAACAAATACTATTGTCTAATGTACATAAACCTTTCCCATCTATTCATCCCTTCAATAATAATGAGAAAGGAAAACAACGCAATAATACCTCTAACATTTGAACTCCAACTTCGAAAGAAAGTTTCACATTGAGCTGGAAGTACTGCCATGACACAAACACATGCATGTACTCAAAATTACTATATATGGGGTCAAGAAACAAAGGGGAAAAAAAGGACATGTGCCGCCTTCTCGTAAAAAAATCTTTTACTTTAACTTTTGAGAGGATACCGCTTATGAACGCCGAGATGCCTTCCTTGCATTCCTCGTACAACCTCGTCGAACATGGTAAAACACAGCCGCTCTACTAAGTACATTACCTTCATAAGAAAGAGTAAATTCCAACAAATCTTTCGTAAGACAAATCTTTCAAGAGTACGCATTCGACATTGTGGATTCTCAAAAGAGGTGCTCATACCTCATCATAGTGTTCACGAATTCTCATCTCCACATCAAGACCCAGTATATTCATACAACTGGTTGCTTATCGAGTCCTCCTTGAAAACAGTCCAATCTCAAACACACACCGAGAACCACCACGAATTGCCATATGCCTTGTAAATTGAGAAGAGATAGGCAAGTTGGGTAGCCTTCACAGGTTAAGTTTGCAAACAGATGTACCACCGCTCGAGTCCGCAATCAATTTTTGAGTGCGCATGCCAACAAATTTCGCAGCAGATGATAAAAAGTCCCTTAATATCTCATAGATATATGAATTTGGGCACAAACAATTAGACTTGGGTAACGATAAATGGAACACAAGACACAATTAACCTAATTATACCACCAGCAAAGAAATTAATAACCACTAGGCAAGCATAGTGGCAATGCCAAAAGACAGTATATAGATGGTGGTTTTCCATCAAAAATAAATTGCAAAGAAAGCTGGCACACAGCAAAATAAACAATGACAAATATGTGCATAGATACATGAAAAGATGAGAAAAGATGAACAAAATGCATCAAATTATCTCCCATTATGAGAGGCTAATATGTGAGGAAGGAAGGATAACACCTCTCCTTATCGTAGTAACACACCCAATCATCATAATCTTTTAAGAAACCTTAAAAGCACGACCACACTTTTGTTGACTTCTCATTTGAATTTACGATGTGCTCTAACAAGTGCCTCGACAGATGTCTCTATCTGAGTCTCTTGACACTTTAGAACTTAGTAATAAATTAAAGAAGTCTTCTAGGATTGTAAGGAAGAGTGTCCAGCATTGGGTAAATTCAAAGCAAAGGGAATGCAAGAATATTTTCGAGTATTCTACTTTCCTTTGGACGCCTGGGGCATGAGCAAAGAATAAGTCCAACAAGGATCCCACCAAAAGATTGGTTAGACCGTATCTGAGCCAATTAAAACAACATACACAAGGGTTATTACCATTTTAACAAAGATATGGGCAACAAAAAGAGGCATGACCAAGCACTAATAATTTAAAATAATAGAGCAATAAGATTGATTTCTAGCAAAGAAATGTAATTATAAGAGCCGAAAGCCGTCCCCATTAGCATAGCCATTTGAGCAACCGATTTTTAAAGTACACATTATAAAGTAGATGATGAAGTATGTTATACCTTGAGATGCAGGTGGTAATGGATTGCTATAGCAGATGCAGTGAGATGAATGCAAACTGGTGGAGATGCAAAAGATTGATAGGGAATGGTGGTGACCATATGCAAGTAAGCCATAACCCACCTTTTCTTCCCGAAATTGCCTTCAATCGTCTCCATTAATCCTGAAACCATTGGCAAGAAGCCAGTACCAAGTCATGTGAACCTTTTTCTGGTAGTAGCTTGAATTTGAGACAACCCATGTTCTTTCTTTGTCTCAACTTCGAATCCCTGTCCAAAAACAAGAACATGATCAAACACACATAAACTAATGGAACAAAAAACACATAGTAAATACCATGTCAAGCATTGCAATACGAAATTGATAAAACATGTATTCCCAAGATTCTCTTGTGTCAAGTCTTGCACCGAGGACAAGAGTTATTCCCCTATCTTCTCTCATACTTCAAAACAAGGCCAGCTTCTTCTTCAAACTCGATGAACCGAAATGACATTACAAAAACAAACCATAAAATCAGCTTTATAATTTACAACCCAAAAATACAAATTAAACCCTAAACCTAAAATACATCAAAATCCCTAAAAAACTTAACATAGAACAATATATCAAACTTATACCTTCAATGTTCTTCGAGATCTCCAAAGTACTTCGCCCTTCAATCTTGACAAACCCTAAAATAGAAAAAAAATCAAATCGTATTAGATTCACATATGAAACCCTAAAACCGAAAGAAATAGAAGAAATCGAAAACACTGAAATCGAAATTTTCAGATTCACAAATGAAATCGAAAAACTGAATCAAAGATTAAAACCTAAAATCGATAAACTTAAATGGAACCCTAGCATTCTATAAACTTAAATCAAAATATCTCAATCCTAGAATCAAAGTATCTCGAACCCCAAAAATGTAACTCAAACCCTAGATACATAAATTTTTAAACCCTAAAAAATATGTCAAAGAGTATACCCGATGATAGAGTTTTACGATGATAGAGTAGGGTTTAATCTTTCCGAGAGTAGGGTTTAATCTTTTTCAATAAAGAGCTCACCTGAGTGCAGTGGAGATGGAGATGGAGAAGGAGAGGAGAGGAGAGAGTGAGTCGAGAGAGTAAATGCTTCGGTGGAGAAAAATGAAGAAGGAAATGGATTAAGGGAGGATAAGGCTAGATTGGGATTAAGGGTGGAAACAAAAAGAAGAAGTATTGACCAAAGTTTGACCGGGGTGTGTTTATCATCTCTAGTGTTCCGACCGCACACGCGCTTTCACACGCTGAAAGAATCCTCGGTTGCACTCGCAACCTACTCAGCCGAGGTTGCAAAATTCGCAACGTATTCTTTGCCGTTGCAATTTAGTAACGGATTAGCAATGCCATTTCGCAACGGGGATCAAGTGCCGTTGCAAACTGGGCCAAGGCAAATCCCTTAAAATGGTGTAGTGTTTGTATCGTTACAAAGCATTTTAAAACACCTACGTAACGAGTATAAACATGGATATCAAATTATATACATTTCTTATACTAACAATAATTAATCAAAAGGATAATTTTAGAAATTTTCCCTTGTTTAATGAAATAGGTCAACTAATAGTGGGACAAAATTTTAAACTAAGTAGTCATCTAATAGTGGGACTGAGGGAGTATTAGATTAGACTGGAATTACACGGGGTACGAATACCCATAGAGTCTCGCTAATACAATAGAACGATAGATTGTAGAATTGTATGTTCCCATATCACTGTCGTGAGTCTCCCTATGGAGCAACCGTCCGCCGCTTCGGTTTGCTAAAAACCATCTGGGCCGCTTGATTTGGCTTCTCTCGTAGACGTGGTTAATTAGATAATGCGGGATTTGGGTGAGCCTTTGTTTGATCTCTCGTAACTGTGCCGATATATACCAAGGGGGTCCGTATCCGAGGTTATAAATCTCATTAAATTTTCCGAACTGCTTCAAATTGGACTTTGACCATCCTCGTCCGCCGCCGCTTGAGGCTATGTGCATGGCCCAGTCTCCGCCGCAAGTGGCCGTGGTGATGCCTAGAGGTTGTGCTATTGCTAGGATAGTGTTGGTTTCCTCATTTCTACAATAATACTCCCGCTATTCCGGATTTCCCTCCGCGCCCGTCCGTGTTGATTTTGATCCAACTGATTGAGGCTTGATCCATCTTACAAATATGGTTGAAGTTGTTATTGTTCTTTTGTGCTGGATTTGGATATGGCCGCATCCTGTGGAGCACCGGTGGAGGTGTGTATGAGCTCAAGAATATTCCCTACTGGAGCTTGATGGCCATTTGCATAACATTTATCTGATTTTGTTGTTGTTGGCAAGGTAGACATCGTGACCGCTCTAGTTAACCATAAGGACCAAAAAGGAAGCAGTAAAGTCATGGGTTATCTGCCTGTACTTTTGTTGAAGAAGTTCTGATATGGTTGTTTGGTGAGGTAGTGAGTCGGGTATGCTCTCATGTGACGGAAGGTTTCGAGGTGGTTTAGTAAGAGGTTCCAAGAATCTATAGCTTTCGACAATGTAGTAATGTGAGTGGATGTTTCGGATTAGAACCGCATTGACAGTGGGATGAGATGAATGCGATGAAGAATGTCGAGGGTTGGTAAACCTCATTAATTGCTTTCCACAAGAAAAGTCAGACTTTGGGGGACATGGGAGTGTCCAAAGGAAGTTGGATAGTGGAAGGGGGTTTTGTTGAGTTTGCATAAAACGTTAATGAGGCAGCTGTATCCTCGGCGTAGTGTATTGTCCGCTTTTGTAAAAGGGCCATATGATCCTATCGGGTTGGTTGCTCTATGGGATGTGGATGTTGATGATTCGTTGAATTATGGGGTGGGGTAGTTGGCTTAATCTTTCATGGTTCCACCTGTTGATGGGTCGATAATGTCACATCGATTGTATTGATAACAAAAAGTCAGGGGTTAATGGTATTTTCAAATTGTGGGTATCCACTTGCTTGTATGGGAGTGTGTAATCCATCTCCTATTTGGTGGAAGAGATGTTGTTTTGAAAATGGTAATGAGCGAGGGCCATTTGCCTCCACCGAGGGCTAGGGGAAGACTCGGGAGTGGTGGGATGTTTTCGAAAATGGGGTCTCGATCAAGGTATTTTGCATTATATAGTCTGGGCTAAGATAGAGTTAGGTTTTGGTGAACGTGCCAAACTCGTTTCATGAGTAGTGCTTTGTTGTGTTCCTTACTACTTCTGATACCGAGCCCTCCTTGTGATTTGGGTTTGTAGAGCTTGTCTTTTCCCAAAGGGGTGGAGTTTCCGATTGAAGAATCATGACCCTTTAAGAAGTTTGTCGTGATACGATCCATTTTTTTGGTGGATATGAGAAGGAAGGATTTGGGCTTGCATGAGGTGGTTCGGGCGTAGGGGTTAGTGATGATTTTATGAGCTCTAATCTTTCCGATTAGTTGAGGCATTTGGTCATCCATCCTTTTGCCTTGTGCGCCCTGGCTAAAGGGGCAAATATGTGGCTAGAGGATCTACCATGTTTAAATTGTACTCCTAAATAGGTAGGGGGTTCATGTTGTTTGCATGTTGAAATCTGGGTTAACTTATCTATCCGGGGGTTGTTCTAATTTCTGGGTGATGTATTAGTGTGGACTTAGTGTCGTTGATGTGTTGACCCGCCGAGGTGCCGTAAGCCCGTAGCAAAGGGTTTGAGGTGATTGCCGCCTTCCGGAGTTGCTTTATATGTTATCAAGAGATCATCCGCGTACATGCTGAAGTGATTGGTGGATCTTTTGAGAAATGTGGGAGCCCCTCTATCTTATTTTGTGCTTCAAGTATTCCTAAATTAGTGGACAATATTTCCGCACAAATAATAAAGATATAAGAAGATAGAGGGTCTCCCCGTCGTATTCCCCCGGTTGGAGTGATATATCCATGGGGTGCCGTTGATATTGATTGAGTAGGTTACCGAGATATGCATAGCATAATATAATCCACAAAGTTGGAGGGGAACCCTAAGTCGGTGAAAGCCTGCTTTGATGAATCCCCACCCAAGGAGTCATAGGCCTTCCGAATGTCTAGTTTCGTTGCTATTTTAGGATCCTTCGTATGATATGATGTTCTAATGTAGTGAAAAGTTCTGCTGCGATATCTATATTATCATGAATGGATCGTTGAGGCACAAAGGCACTTTGGTATGAGCTTATCAAAAATGGGAGTAGAGGTCGTATGCGATTGACCAAGATCTTTGAGATGATTTTGTAAGTGACATTACATAATCCTATAGGTCTAAATTGAGATGGTTTTGAGGGATGTTCAATCTTTGGGATTAAAGTGATATTAGTGTGGTTCATGAGAGGGTGAATGCTAAATGACTCAAAGAAACTTCGGACCATTGCAATAAGTTGTGGTTGGGTTGTTTCCTTAAAAACTTTGAAAACTTACTTGGTGAATCCATCCGGTCCCGGAGCGGTCCGATCCTATGGAGAAAAGCGCCTGCTTGATCTCCTCGGTGGTGACTTCCATTTGCTAGTTTCTCACATTGTCGGAAGGTTAACCTTGGTGTTATTGCCTCTAACAGTTTTCATCAATTCATCGTATTTGGAGCCGTATATTGATCTGTGAAGTGTTCAAGCATGATCCCGATAATTTCTTCTTTGTCGTTAATCCAATTGTTTTGATGATCCCGAATTTGTTGTATATTATTGCAAACTTCTATGAATTGTGGCCTTTGTATGGAAGAATGTGGTGTTACTGGCTTCCGATCAAGCCATTGTATTCTAGATCTCTTGCGCCAATATGTTGCATGGCAATCCAAAGTAAATTGTGTGTTCAATCTTGAGCTACTTTTCTTGTTAAATCTAATTTTCCAAAGGTAACTCCGTTTGTGAGCACATTGATGTTGGCGCCTTTAATTTTCATTGATTTTTTGATTATAGTGGGTAGATGGCCAAAGTTAATCTTATTCCATTCTCGTTAGAGTTTCACTGGGTTGAGAAGAGTTTGAGTGGAGGTTCAAAGGTGGATCCGAACCCGTAGTTTATCCCATGCCGAGGTAACCACTTGATGAAGTTGAGGGTGAGATAGCCATAGATGCTCAAATTTATAATTCATATTTCCTTGCCACCCAAGGCTTTAGTTTGAAGCAGGATGGGAGCATGATCTCGAAGATATGCGGTGGTGGTGTGTGATTCCAGACATGGGGGTTGGCTGTTCTCCAATGTTGTTTGTTATCGCTCTATCAAGTCTTTGTTGGATGTTGTCGTGACCTTGTTGGTTGTTTGTCCAGTGAACATATCTCCTCCGAATCCTAGATCAATATAGCCCATCTGATCCATTTAATCGAGAAACAGTTGCGTTTGTGCATACGTGAACCTGGG
The DNA here is from genome assembly GCA_023531295.1 of Papaver armeniacum. Taxonomy (NCBI): domain Eukaryota; kingdom Viridiplantae; phylum Streptophyta; class Magnoliopsida; order Ranunculales; family Papaveraceae; genus Papaver; species Papaver armeniacum. The sequence continues at coordinate 15,416 of JAJJWW010011211.1, forward strand.
CCTACCTCCTTTTTTTTCCGATTGGTCCGTAACTTCGTTAAACTCTCCCAAGATGACCAAGGTGTTGAAGTGCTAGGAAAATTGTTGGAAAATCTTCCACAGGTTTTTCCTTGGTTCTGGATGTGGTGGGCCATATATACCTGTGCAAAACCAAGGCTGGGCTGGAGCAGCATGTATGACGAGAGCATGAATATAACTTTGGGACTTTAGGATGATTTGGACGTTGACCTCATTTTTCCATAATAGACATAAGCCCCCTCTTCGCCGATTTTAGAACCGTAGTGATTTGGAAATTGCAAAGTCTGCGCAATCCGCAACATTTGAAAGTCATTGGCCAAAATTTCGGATAAAAATAATATGGTTGGTTTGTACATTGATATAAGTCCATTAAGGTGTGAATTGTTGGTGGCTGGTTTAAACCTTGACAATTCCATGCGATAATAGACATGTTTTACCAAATGAAATTCTAGGAAGAGAGGTGAATTAGGTTGGAGAGGGTTGACAATTGGGAGGTTGTATTGGGTGATAGCAATGGTTAAATGAGATGACTAAGAGGGAAAGAGTGAATAAGGTTTTAGTGGGATTTCAAGGATGAAAAGGCCTCAGGATCAAAGAGCACGATTATTGCTTGATTAATGAGAGTGATTGATGGCTTATATTTCAGTGAAGCTGATATGGTGGTGTAAATGTTCTAGAAGTCACTGAAGTGAGGTGATAAACTGTGATGTGTGATGTAGGAAGTATTCGCGAGAATAGTTGAAAATCGTAAGCAGAGATTTGGTTGAGCTGAGATAATTTTGAAGGAGATGCAAAACTGATGAAATTTTTAATGGCTAGATCTGACTTTGAAAACTTGAGAAAGCTTAAGATAGGATTAATCTAAACAATATAGGAAAATTGCAAACAGTAATGAAACAAAGATTTGATATGACAAGGTTAATATGGTTTGGTTGGACTTACTTGGGGATTACATATATCGAGGAGCATGGGTTTGGGAAACGGGTTATAGTCTTCGTATTCTAAGACAAGCTAGAAAGGCGCTGATGGTTTGAGTTAAAACGAATTCTAAATATAAACTAAGACCAGAAACGGATCGAAAGTAAAGAAATTGAGAAATTAAATGCAAGAGAATACTAAATTATATAAGGCCAGAATAAAACAGCAGGGCACGCTACAAGATTAAGAAACTAGAGGAGATAACTATGATTCAAAGCAGGATGGAGGCAGGGATGGGTAGAGAATCCAACTTCACATTTCTATTAATTTTTCAATTTTTCATTTTTTCAAACAGTTGCAAACAAAGGTGATGATTCAGTCACAAAATTTAAAGGAAATTAAAAAATCTTAAAAATAAAAGAAAGACAAATAATTCAATCTGATCATAATCACCATTCAAAAGACACTACACAATCTGAGACTAGATTTCCAATAGAGAAGCATGACATTAAGCGGTCATTAATATAATCTTTTGACCATTCATAATTTCAAACGACATCATACAAACCTATTATGGACCAATGATATTACTTAAGGCATTCTCACTAATACACCATCCCATCCCATTTCCTAGATGAAACACAGAACAAGGGGGAAATCAAATTCCTATCAACACTTCAATAGCAAACCCACTTTAAGAGATACAGGCAATCAAGGGAGAGATTACTATCTAATTGAGCAATTCAAAGGAGAACCCCATCTAAAGAAAATGAGTAAACAGTACAAGACCTTAAAATGTAGGCATAATATAAGACTATGAATCCCGGAAACAACAATCAATCTAAAGAACTACGAAATGGGAGAGGAAGGAAACTTAAGATTAAATTAGTAGACCCATTAATTATTCCCCATTGGAAATCAAATACCGACCCATTAAAAATATTCCAAATTTCTAACCCAAGATAAAATCCCTAGAGAAAATTACTAAAATCTAAAATTTGAAACCTAATCAAGCAACACAGGATCATGATTAAAATGAAAGTACTTGAAAAGAATGGACCTAGCAACTAAAACCCTAACAGATTACTCATGTGAAGAGACAAGGATGAAATTGAACAGAGAAAAGGATAAAGTAAAAAGGAAACCTCGCCCCGATAGCAGCCTTTCGAGCCATAATCAAATTTTTGGATTACATCCCATGCTCATGATCTATGTTTACCCCCAAGCGATCCTAAAGTTTACTCAGAGAAGAATGTTTTCGCCATTTTTTCAGACAACAAGGTTTTGACATCCTAGACATATACTCAATTACACCTAGTATAGAAACTATATTGCTGATAGTGTCGTTGCATAAGTCAACTAAAGTCTTGACACAACGACATCTTGACTTTAGTCAGCGACAACGCAGGAAGTCGTTGTCTAAGTCAACAAAAGTCTTTACACAACGACAATTTGACTTTAGTCAACGACACTTTCTGAATGCCATTAAATCGCGAAATTTAGTTTGTGTCCAGATAGCCCTTTTTCCACTAGTGAATTATTTTTCAGGATTTTTGCTTCTCACAAATTGGAAATGGAAATGATACCACAATAAATCAACAATGGATTCCACACCTACCGCCGAACACCGGCCCAACTGGGCCACCCATCAACTTCCTTCATCCACCAAGGTATCTCATTTCATCGACCCTACTACCCACACTTGGAACCATAGCCTCATCTTCAATACCTTCACTACACAAGTAGCCCACCATATCATCAGTATCCACCTACCAAGAATCCAACAAAAAGACAAAACAGTATGGCCTTTTTCCAAAGATGGCAACTATACCGCCAAGTCGGGATACATCAAATTCAATATACGACAACAACAGCAAACAATCACCCATCAAAACCAAAATCACAACCAAAATCCTGTGGACTTCAAATCAATTTGGAAATTAGAATGTCCACCAAAAATCAGACTTTTCATGTGGAAGGTCACCAACCAAGGTCTACCAACCATAAAAAAGCTACACCGTTTCAACATCACCAACATAAACACTTGTCTTATTTGCAATTCTCAGGAAGAAACAGAACAACACTTGTTTTTTGACTGCATCAACACAATAGCAACATGGCAGCTCATCATCACACATCTTGCAAGAAACCCGAACGGCGACGGAGGAAGACAAGATCGAAGCGAGGAACAACAACAACAACATCATCAACCGCCGAACCAGACCTTAAGACCCAAAAATCTACCGGAGGCCCTATCAACTACATACACACCATCAACAAAGACGTTGTTTGGATTCATAATATGGCACATTTGGTTAGTTTAAACTCAAGGTCTACAAAAACAAGCAACAATCTCCATGCATGACATATCAAATCATTAAGGTTATGTTCGAGGAGTATCAATGGGCTTAACGACATTCGGCACCAATCATGGCAAATGAGACCTACAACAACATCGTCATCGACAAACAAGGCCTACAACAAGGACTATCTACATAGGATGGACAGCATCAGCACTACAATGGGTGAAAATCAACACAGATGGAGCATCTAAAGGAAATACGGGACCAGTAGGAGCGAGAATAATATACAGAGACAGCAATGTAAATGTAATGACAGCTATGGCAGCATCGTTGGGAATAACAACTTCATTAATGGCAGAAACCTGGGGTTTACTACTTGCGGTTCGTATGGCACATCAACACCATTGGCCACAAATTTGGTTTGAAGTGGACTCACAAGCACTGGTGTCTCTACTACAAACCCAACAACCACAACCATGGTATCTCACAACTATGTTACTATAAATACGAACTCACCTAGCAATCTTCCAAAGCTACAAAATCACTCACACATTGTGGAGGAAAACCAAGTCATGGATGCGCTAGCCAACAAGGCGGTGGAGGATCAAATTCAACAAAAACACCTAAGCAACAACAACTTGTTGGGAGCACATTTGCCCAAACCGTATAAGACAAATTGTTTTCCTTATTGGGAGCACATTTGCCCAAACTGTGTATCACACTAGACATTTTGAGTAGGGTTCCAACTAAATCGGCTCTGGACTGCAAATAAGTATGCAAAACCTGGAGAAATCTTATTGGTCGTCCATCATTCTCTAAAATTCACTTGCACCATCTCAATAATCCTTCTACTTATGCTGATTCTAGTAAGTCGGGTTTTCTTGCTTTAACTATGAATGAATTATTTTACTATTTTCAATATAATGATGATCAGAATCATGAATCCACATCCATTGAGAGGTTTAGAATGATTAATTTAGCTTCTCCATTTCCGGATTGTGTATTTGTTGGATCGTGTAATGGTTTGGTCTATCTTGCCCGAAGCCATTTTTCAAGCAAAAACTTTTATTTGTAACCCAATCACAAAAGAATGTATGATGCTTCCTGCAATCGAGACAGATTTGGATATTGATCAGTATATTTATTGGACAAGCGGATTTGGTTACGTTTCTTCAACCTACAAGTACAAAGTTGTCCGAATATATAAGTTGGAGAGCGAATTTGCAGAAGTTAACATATACACACTAGGCAATGGCAAAGTGGATGGAGAAACCTTGGAAAGTTGAAATCCAATTTTAGAGTAGACCTTTTGAAACTAGGTAACTTTGCCAATGAAGTTCTTTATTGGACAAGCAAAGTGAGTTAGAAGCGATCGTGACCTTCGATTTGGTTGGGGAAAAGTTCTGCGAAGATCTTTCAACACCTCCTTTGCCACCAGAAGGTGATTGGCTTGATCCTAGAATAGGGGTTTTGGATGGTTTTTTTTATTTTATAATGAATTTAGTTGTAGAGGAGTCGAATGTTTTGACCTATGGTTATTGAAAAAGAAGAATGACAATCATGAAAAGAAAGGTTGAGAGGAACATCCATCATTGGGATGGATTAGAGAGTTTAGGATTGATGAAAGCGAATTATTAACCATAACGAAGAATGGCGGTATTTTAACATACATTGATAACTATTTCAAAGATTTATGATACAAAAGCTTCAACCTCGAAAAGGCTTGTGGAGTTCAAGGAAAATTTTTATCAAATTATACCTCACAAAAACACCTTAGTTTCGTTGAAAGGTTTAGGGGAAGAAGATACTGAAGTAATGGAGTCAAAGTGGGAATTTAAGAGGCGAGTCTCGGGTTAGCTTTTGAAGCCATTGAAGAATCGTAACGCCGGATACATGCTTATAAACTGTAAGAGTTTCTTTAAATTCGATTTCAAGGGGTCTTTCGTGAACTCACTACTATTGCGTGTCTTTGTGAGTTTTGTTTAATAATTTATTGCTAGTCCCGTCTTTATATCATGAATTCCACGTTAAGGAAGTGATATTTGTTTTAGGTTTAGCTATATTGCTTTGTTAATTTTGCATTTTCTAAGTAGCTTGATCTTATTTGATGAATGTTTTGTATAGTTTAGTGACTTGTTTTATTTGTAGACATGAGAGTAGAACAAGTATATATGTGAGTGCAAAGTCGTGGGACAAGAGAGACTCCCCATTTGTATCGTGGGAATATATTCTGTTTTTGCTTCTACATATTTTGCTAGATAATGTTAGGGATCCAAATTGATATTTTTATATGTTTTTGTTGTGTGTTTTGATACTGCAAGAAATCCTGTCATAGTAGTGTTGTAACCATTATCATATTACACAAAACGACGGTTTAATCATTTGGTGAAGCTATTATATTTTTCGTTCAAGTTACTTGGCTCGTATTGGTTTGACTCCTTGATGAAACTGGATTTTTAAATAACAATTTTAGCTCCCTGGTTTGAGATGTACCCTATGAAGTTAATCACTAATACATTGGCTTAGGTTTAGAAGTCCTTAACATGAAAATTTGATCAATCAAGCTCAATGAAAACTAGAAGTCTAGAACATGAATTCAGGTTGCTATGGGGGTATTAAATTTTGTAATTTCCTTGAGGTTGAGCTGGAATGTAGGTTCATAAAATAATTGTTGAAAAGTTTGTTGAAACATTTAAGTTTGAGATGTCTAGGCTCCAGCTGGATGTTGATCAAAGAAGCATGTCTATCCCTATAGCAATTTTCCGGTGACAGTTGCATGCTCGTAGCATTTAGAAGTTAAAGCGTTAAACCATTTAGGCTCATGGAACAAAAATATATCGAGGTCAATGCGTCTAGTACCTCCATTCAAGTCGACTTAAGGTTAAAATATAGATGACTTTGTGTTCTTGTAGTATATTGGTTATTTCTTTGAGTTTGCAGTGAATTGTAGGTTTGCCGAATTGGAACCGCAAAAGAAAAAATAAAAAATCGGAAAATATTGAATAAACAAATGACCCAACTGAGAAAACAATAATATTGTTATTGAATAATTGGATAATTCTTACAGAGTTAATGATGCCTATTTAAGGCAACCATAATAAGTGTGTAAGATTAATACAGGCACAAAAGTGTTCCACACATACACAAGTCAAGTCAACCAATGTTGACTTGACACACACATTTACACTGTCTAACACACCCCCTCAAACTGTTATTACCAGACTCAGGATAACAGTTTGAATTAAGGCCGTCAATGGGTACCCATTACCCGGAACCGGAACCGGACCCGCTAGTTTCGGGTCCGGTTCTGGGTCCTATAGTTGGACCCATTAGCAACGTAGGACCCGATGGGTAATTACCCGATTGGACCCTAATGTTAACGGGTCCAAACGGGTAATACCCGTCTTAAAAATACCAAAGGGTAATGGGTACCCGGTTATTTATTCTTTCATTCATATTTTTAGGAAAATTATGGGTATTTTGCTTGTTTGGGCTTGGATTTTTTTCCATTTTCGTATTTTTCTTACATTTAGTCTTTATTTAGTACATTAATAAAGAAATAATAATAAATTTTTATAAAAATAATTTAGATTCAAGTTAAAAAGAGAAAGAAATTAAGTTTTTAAGATTTTCTTTATAGTTTTTTTAATACCCAACGGGTACCCAGAACCGACGGTGGGACTTTAAACGAGTCCGGTTTTGGGTCCACAAATTTAGGAACCGACCGAATCAAGTAGGAACCTGACCCGACCCGACCTTTATAAGTAGGGTCCGGTCCGGTCTAGTGACGTCACGGAGGACCGGACCCATTGATGACCCTAGTTTGAATCACAAAAAAATTAAATCAAAAACACTACTAAGAAGCAAACCAAGAAGAAAAAGTCAAGAAGCTTGTGATCTCGCCAATCTGACTTCATATCTCAAGTACACCTCCCTCGGCCGAATCTTGATCGAACAGAGTAGCAGATTGACAATAAAAATCAAAGAAAAGTAATACTACGTAATGTCTGTAATCTGAACTGAAGAATAATTTGAAGTAGTTATGGAAGAAGGTCCAAGCAACTGACACAACAGTTTAGAAAAAGCTGGATAACATAAGCCTTTGGTGAAAAGATCAGCAACCGACTGGCCAAGAAATATGTCAAGCCGCAAGAATCCTTCCTCAACCAGGTTCTCTAACCGTGTGGTATTGAATCTTATGTGCTTAGTCCCGGCATGAAAACTGGATTCGATGCCAAGGCCAAAGCACTTGTATTATCACATAACAACAAGACATATGTAACTTTGATATGTAAATCATTCAATAAGTAAATAAACCATTTCAATTCACAGGCTAACAGAGAGGCACTTGTATTCAACTTCTGCAGATGACTTAGAGACCGTAGGTCGCTTTTTAGATGACCAAGAAACTAAATTAGAGCCTAGAAAAATAGAAAAACCGTAAGTTGATCTTCCGGTATCCTGGACAACCTTCGGCCCAATCAAGAGGCCTTCAATGAAGTAACATCATTTTTCTTAAGGTAATTCCTGATCAATCGTCCCTTTCAAGTACCTTAAGATTCTCTTAACTTGATTGTAAATGTAAATCGATGGAGAGTGCATAAATTGTGACACATAATTAATCGCAAAATAAATATCCGGCTCAGTTATCACAAATATTGTAATGCTTCCACCAAAGTCCTCAGTAATGATTAGGATTATCCAATTTAACTCCATCATTAATGAAAGTCTAATGACTTAACAACTGGAGTATCACAAGATTTATGGTCCAACAAATTTGCTTTTTCTAGAAGCTCCAAAGTGTATTTCTTTTGAGTTAACAATATAGAGTCACTATTCCTAACAGCTTCAATGCCAAGAAAATAAGCCAAATCTCCTAACTCTTTCATAGCAAATTCCTTCTTCAAAGAAGTAATAAGATCGCAATAAGCATGGAAAATCGCCAGTTAATAATATGTCATCAACATATAAAAGTAAAATAAGAATATCACTCCCAGTTGACTTGACAAACATTGAATTGTCTAAAACACATTTCTTGAAACCACATTGAATGAGAAAAGAACTGAATCTATGAAACCATGCCCTTGGAGCCTGTTTAAGCCCATACAAACTCTTTTTAAGCAAAAATACATAATGAGAAGGATAATATGGATGAAGAAATCCCTGTGGCTGTGACATATATACATCTTCATCTAAATAGCCATGCAAGAATGCATTACTTACATCTAATTTCTTGACTGGCCAATTGTAAGTAAGTGCTAAGCAAAGAACAACTCTTATTGTGGGTAATTTAACAACTGGACTGAAAGTTTAATTAAAATCAATGTCATCTTGCTGATCATATCCTTTAGCCACTAGTCTAGACTTGAGTCTATCAATAGTACCATATGATTTTCTCTTAACTCTATAGACCCATTTAGAACCTAGTATGTTCATATGAGACTCAGGAGCAACATAAACCCATGTACCTTTATTCATTAAAGCAAAGTGTATTCATCCTTCATAGATACTCCGCCAATCAGATTTTTGCATTGCCTCCTATTGATGGTGGTTTTTAACTTAGGGGTAAAGTCGTAAAACCCTAGTCGACAGCTGACGTCCACGTAATCCTGAGTAATAATGCCCAAACCAAGCACATTTATTGAACCCTTTAATTTGTCTCATAGAAAATTACTGTGGTACTTTTTTTTAAATTGCTAATTAGGTTTCGACAAGCCAAAACCCTAATTACCACACCGCACGTGCCAATGGCTCATCATGCCAGCCACATCCTACCGCGCCAAGGCATGCCAACCATGCTAGACGCACCCCTGTGCCAATGGCTCATCATGCCGCCCACATCCTATCATCGCGCTAAGGCATGCCAACCATGCTAGCCGCACCCGTGCCAATGGCTCATCATGCCAGCCACATCCTACCGCGCCAAGGCATTCCAACCATGCTAGTCGTACCCCTGTGCCAATGGCTCATCATGCCAGCCACATCCTACCACGCCAAGGCATGCAAACCATGCTAGACGCACCCCTATGCCAATGGCGAATCATGCCAGCCACATCATACCGCGCCAAGGCATGCAAACCATGCTAGACGCACCCTCGTGCCAATGGCTCAACATGCTGCCCACATCCTACCGCGCCAAGGCATGCCAACCATGCTAGCCGCACCCCTGTGCCAATGGCAAATCATGCCAGCCACACCTACCACGCCAAGGCATGCCAACCATGCTAGCCGCACCCCTGTGCCAATGGAAAACCACCAAACCACACCTACCGTGCCAAGGAATGCCAACCATGCTAGCCGCACCCCGTGCCAATGGAAAACCATGCCAGCCACACCTACCAAACCCTTGGCCCCACATGCCAAGCCAAACCGCACCTTGCCTTGTCCCTATCCATGCTAGCCGCACCATGCGCCTATGGCATGCCAAACCCTTGGCCCCGCCATGCCAATCCAAACCATTCACGCCAAACCCTTGGCCCCACATGCCAATCCAAACCGCACCTTTCCTTGGCCCTAGCCGTGCTAGCCGCGCCATGTTCCAACAACATGCCAAACCCTTGGCCCCACCATGCCAAGCCAAATCTCACCTTGCCTTGGCCCTAGCCATACTAGATGCACCATGTGCCAACGACATGCTAAGCCCTTGGCCCCACCATGCCAAACACACATGGCTGCGCCACCATGTTGGCCTTCCCTACGCAACGGCTACCAAAAACGAAGGCGTGCGACGATCAACGGCCCCCCTTCAATCCTAGGAGCAAATCCTAGCCATCCAAGGTTAGCAGACGACGCATGGTAACCTTTGTCCCGAAACCAAAGTATGGCCACGCCAAACCATGCCATGCCAACGGCATGCCAACCTAGCCGCACCACCATGCGGGCCTTCCTTACGCGGCTACCAAAAACGAAGGTGTGCGACGATCAACGGTCCCGCTTCAATCCCATGAGTAAATCCTAGCCATCCAAGGTTACTCACGCATGTTAACCTTTGGCCCGAAAAACCTAAGTTTGGCCACGCCAAACCATTCCATGCCAACGGCATGCCAACCTAGCCGCGCCACCATGCCGGCCTTCCCTATGCGCTACCAAAAACAAAGGCGTGCGACGATCAACGGTCCCCTTCAATCCCGTGAGCAAATCCTAGCCATCCAAGGTTACTGTGACAACGCATGGTAACCTTTGGCCCGTAAACCTAAGTTTGGCCACGCCAAACCATGCCATGCCAACGCATGCCAACCTAGCCGCGCCATCATGTCTGGCCTTCCCTACGCGGCTACCAAAAACGGCCGTGCGACGATCAACGGTCCCCCTTCAATCCTGTGAGCAAATCCTAGCCATCCAAGGTTACCCAGACGACGAGATGGTAACCTTTGGCCCGAAAAAACCTAAGTTTGTCCACTCCAAACCATGCCATGCCAACGGCATGCCAACCTAACCGCATCACCATGCCGGCCTTCCCTACGCGGCTACCAAAACGAAGTGTGCAACGATCAACGGCTATCTTTCCTCTTGAGATGCAAAATCTCGACCGTCGAAGGTCACCAAGCTAGCAAGTCTCCCTAGTGCGACTTGCCGTGCAACAACAACATGCTACATGTTTTCCACAAAAACATTCGAGACATCAACACATATCACAAACCGGGGATCCTCTTTGGGTATTGGTTTGGCGGTTTACATGACGTGCGGTATACATTACGCCTGGTCATAAGGATGAGGCGGTTAGTAAATACAAGGAGTTAATGGTGAAACGTTCTTTTTATAGAACATCAATTCCATGCGTTAACGGTTTTATGGAACATCAATTCCATGCGTTAACGTTACCACCTCCTCCCATTTATTCACCCATTTTTCCATTCCTTAATGAGTCCAGAGTACGTTTCACTTCGACTTGTATAAATAGGTCTTACCTATTTCCACCGAACAACAAGTACAGTCAGGAGCATACACCACTCGGAAAAAGTTTGCTAGATTTCCTATCTGTTAGCTTCCCACTTTCTGATACAAGTAGTAACCCAACTTCTCTTCTAAAATCAACTATTCTGGTCTCATCACTTTCCTTGCTTCCCTCCCCAAAACCAACCCATTCTCCTCCACTTTGTGACCGAAGCAAGTCTGGAACGACCATTTCTTGGTTTAGGCGTGGACTTGTACAGATTGATCTCTCGAATCTAAAGTACTTTCCTTGCAAGACATTGTTTAGGTTTAAATTCGTTTCTCACCCACACGCCGAAATTACCGAAATCGCGTAAACCATTTTCACTCATAAACAATTGGCGACCACAGTGGGAGGTTGATCTTTCGGTTAAAATGTTAATTTTCAACCATCGATATCATGCTTCGACCTAGACATCAAGATGGTAAAAGCAGGCGATCCGCTCATGGATAGATGACTCAGTTACCAGGCGACCCGATTATAGTCATGACACGACAAGGGATGACTGGGGAATTCCCAGAGGTTAGAAGCAAATGATCCGCCCGAGAATCAACGACTCGATTATCGATAACTCAAGAACGACTAGGTACTTTCCACAATCACGGCAAAGTGCTTCCCATAAAACTCGGTTTTACACAGGAAGGTTCCTTTTCATCGAAGACCTAAAAACCAAGTAAGTCCTACGAGACAAGATACGTGGTTTGCTTTTTTCGAGTCTTCACGGGAATGATAAAACCAATATCCATGTTTTGTTTCATCCCATGTCATCTACCAAACGCACGGTTCCATGGTTTTCCTGGGATGCCTGCAACACTTTCAATCATAACCATAAAAAGCCTCATCCTAAAACGGTTCATCCCGAATAATAATCCAAAACCCTCATAGCTAACACTTGTCTATCAACCCAAAAAATCAAAACCATGAACTAGGCGTTTCATTTGCCTTTCATAAAAAAAAAAAAAAAAAAAAAAAAAAAAAAAAAAAACTAAAAATAAGAAGTTCAAGATTTAAATGCATTGGGAAAGTTTTTCAACAATGGCTTACTCTTCTTAGCAAGAGCCTCCTTCGTGCTTTGAAGATCCGCCCCTTTTCAACTTCAGCTTCCCGGATAATTTTTCGATTTACGCTTCCCGCTTCTTCACCATATCCCTAAGTACCTTCGAATGTTTCAATTGTAAACTTCTTGACCTCGAGAAACCTTCAACGAACCAAAGAACGTTGAATTCAAAGTTTACACACAGTTCATCAAAGTGAAGATGGAGTGTTCATTTCTCAAAGCAAGTATGCCGAAAAGGTGTTGAAGAAATTTGGTATGCTTGGTTGTAACCCCACATCTACACCACTTGTAGTGAATGAGAAACTCAAAAAAGATGAAGGAGGAAGAAAGGTTGATGAGAGTTACTATAGAGGTCTTATTGGAAACTTGTTGTATCTTACACATACAAGACCCGACATCATGTTTGCTTCAAGTATGCTTTCTAGGTTCATGAGTTCACCTAGTCATTTACATCTTGGCGCGGCAAAGAGGTTGTTAAGGTACATACAAGGAACAATAAATTTTGGAATCATGTATTCAAGAAATTTGTATGTCAAATTAGTTGGCTATTGTGATAGCGACCCGGAGGGTGTATTGATGACATGAAGAATACATCGGGTTATGCTTTTTCTCTTGGTTTGGGTATATTCACATGGGCATCGAAGAAGCAAGAAACCGTAGCTCAACCACTCGCGGAGGCGAGTACATTTCGGCATCAATAGCTACATCTCATGTTGTATGGCTAAGAAGAATCATGGAAGACATTCAAGAGAAGCAAGAAGAAAGCACCGTAATCTTTTGTGACAACAAATCGGCAATTGCTTTGTCCAAAAATTCGGTTGAGCATTGTAGAGCAAGGCACATCAAACTCAAGTACCATTTCATTCGAGAAGCGGTTGAAGATGGTGAGATAGAACTCAAGTATTGCAAGACTAAGACCAATTCATGGACATATTCACCAAGGCACTTCCCAAAGGCAAGTTTCAAAATTTTAGAGAATTACTAGGAGTAGTAGAACATCACATTAAGGAAGAGATTGTTAGTTAATGTGAAGTTACTTAGCTAATTAAGATTAGTAGTAATTTAGTGAGTACACATGAGTGTTCCACATGGTTTTGTATTAGGTTTATGTAGACCTAGTATATAAAGAAGAGATGAAGAAAGAGAATGCAATCCAATGAAATGAAATTGAGTAGAAGAGGTAGAGAGTAGCCAAGAGCCCTCACCTCCATTCAATCAAATTACTTCAAATTTCCTTATTAATTCAATCATAAAATCAACAATATCCGATTCGAGTTGTGTTGTTCTTGTAGCTTTCACTTTATCTGAACATAGAAAGATATTTTCAATTGTTAGAGAACATCTTCTTTGTAGACCTTATATACAAGTATCTTGTTTATTTGTTGTTTGTGTTTGAAGTGATATCTCCCTGCATTTTTGGTGCTCGATTGAATCTACATCTCAAGGCTATTTATGCTTGAATTGGTATCTCCCTGCATTTTTGTTGGATCATTTTTTTGCTTTCAGTAATACATCAATGTTCATAATTTGTTACAGAGTAACTACCAACTAGTTCTTATCAGAGACTTCAATCTAGGTTTTGGAAAGAAATTGTAGGTAACTAATTGTAGGTAAGCACACATCTTAATTCGAGCCTCCACTGTCTAAAACAGAATACGAACCTTGACTGCTCCCAATGGCTAGACACATAGTTAGTTAACAGAAATTGAAGGACTTATCATTTTCAAGCTCTTTGCAGTTGTTCCCACTGCCACCAGTGTTGTCAAGCCTTCACAGATTGGTTTTAGTCAGATATTTTCAGGGTGTATTTATATCTAATGATGGTGTTGATGTATTTGTAACTTTCGTTTTTCTGAATGGCGGAGAGAGTGGGCAACATAGATAGATCAGTCCAGAGCTTATGTTTCAACTGTTAGAGATAGGAATAGACTTTTTGGAGAATTTCAGGTGGAGAATTTCTTATATTCTTTCCGTTTTTTTCCCCACATTTGATCTTTAAACATGTAAGTCCATCCACAACTGGAATATTCTAAACCTTTCCCTTCTTTTATCACTTCATCGTGTGTGTTATTTGAGCATACTCACACGCTTAAAAGAGTCGGTTGGCCAATCGCTCCTTGCACTTGCAAAAGCTTAATTCTTGTGGTTCTTTTGCCAATGCAATCTGTTGTATTTTCTGTTCAAGTTACTTGGGTCTGTATTGGTTAGACTCGATAAAACTGATTTTAAATTACAATTGTAGCTCTTGGATTTTAGATGTTCGCGGTGAAGTTAATCACCCGTAGATCGGCTTAGGTTTAGAAGTCGTAATCAATCAGAGCTCTAATATATGGAGACTAGGACTTGGATTCAGGCTGATATACGGATGATCGGTTTTTTTTATTTCACTGTCTTGCAGTATGTAACTAATTAGCTCCCTGCAGTTGTGTTGGAATGTAGATTCATCAAATAATGGATAAATAGTTTGTTGAAACATTAAAATTTGAGATGATTAGGCTCCAACTATTTCTGTTGAGATTATTAGTCCCACATGGTTGGGTTATTTAAGATCCTGCGGTTTATAATCTATTAGGCCTCTCCACTCATTGCCGATTGGTTTTTAGTTGGATGCCCGTATTCTAACATGATATCGAGCAAAGCTATTTGTGTCAAGTCGCTTGACCGCACCTTTACTCGCGTCACCCGATTTAATTGTCCACGTGTTTGTAAGACCCGCCGAGGCTACACGTGAGGGGGCGTGTTGAGATTATTAGTCCCACATGGTTGGGTTATTTAAGATCCCTGCGGTTTATAATCTATTAGGCCTCTTCACTCATTGCCAATTGGTTTTGAGTTGGATGTCCGTATTCTAACAATTTCGTAAGGCTTTAACTGTATGTTAATAAAAAAAGCATGTTTATTTATTCCTATATAACATATTTTCTGGGCAAGTTGCATTCTGCAATATTTAGAAGTTAAAGCCGTTAACCATTCTCATGGAACTAAAATATATTGGAGGTCAATGTGGCCAAGTATCTCTTTTGATGCTCACGTAAGGTTAAATTATTGCTGACTTTGTAGTCTGGCAGTATGGGTTATTTCTCTGAGATTGCACTGAATTGTAGGTTTACCAAAATGGAAAAAAAATAAATAATCTTGAAGAAAGAAATGGCCTAACTATGCCAAGATGTATCAACCATAGATTATTTGAAGAAGCATGTTTATGTTTGGACATTTTAGTGTGGACACATTGCAGTACTTTAGATTTTACCAACATGATTGTCTTTTTGCACTTTAGAACTTCCTCTGAATTATGTGTTTACATCCATCTATGAGATGGCAAAGCCAATGTTACATTTGATTTTCAAGTCATACTTTTTGTTACATAATACTCATGGATGGAAGATTGATATGGCCATTGTCTGTGTTATTCATTAGATCAGCCAATAGGAGCTGACAAGTTGCTAGCCTCATGGATAACAATATACAACTTTTTTAATAGCTTGCACATATAACACATCTGACTACCAACAATCAATTCTCTTTCTCAACACGCCCTGCTGTCTTTGTTTTGGTTGTTGCCAAGTTTCCGGACATATACAAAAGGTCCATTTCATTGGGATCAATGGAGAAAAATAAGTACGCATAGACACTTCGGTTTCACTTATACAAAGGCCCTTCGATGTTAGTTTTTGATATTTTGTTATCGGAATACAGTTTTTTCATCAGTTTAGTTAATTGAATCTTTGGCGTTGGCAATTAGATAAAGGATTGTGAATAAACAAACAACCCATTAAAAATTTGCACGGAGAAAATTTATTTATTTAGTGTTTCTCGTCCAACTAGTGACTAAAAATGACGGAAGTAGGAACGTGCTTAGTTGTGCTTATATCAACTAGTAAGGCCACATGTGCGATGCACATGCTTGAATTGGATTCTTTTAACAACACCAAATCTGATAATAATGGAAAAAAAAAATCTTAAAATAAAAATTTAATATTTAAAGAGCTTTCCAAATATATTAACTTTTCAAAAATCCGATGTGTATTCTTGAAGATATCTAAATTTTAATTTTTTTTGATCTATTTTTAAAACAATGACATTCCTATAAATATACAAATATTAACTAAAAGCTTAGTTAATGGGGATGTTATTGTCATGTGAAAAGGCTTCACCAAAATAAGGCTTCACCAAACAATTACGTCTTTTCTTTATATCAGTAAGATTACAAATGCAATGCTCACCATTTTGCTTTTTCTGCATCATCAAAGCATGCATACATGTATCCATGCAAATCTATGTATCCATGCAAATCTTGTAGATATCATAATCGAGATGACAGACCCACCGAAAAACTTTCACCGTGGAATGCACCGTGAAAGGGAATGCACGATCCGAGATGAGCGTGCTTAGCATTTGAATAGGGTGGGGCAGGAGTGGGTACCACCCCTCACTCACATGGTGCAACGTGTTGTGTAAATTTTCGGTGGGTTAATCATTTTTGTATCATAATTACACGCTGTATAGTTTCATACTGTGTAGTCATATCACATAATCACATCAATTTGCAGATACACGATTATGTTATGTTAAATATAAGATGAGCTGAGCTGGTTTAGTATTAAAGGAGTAGTAAATACTGAAGCTAAATGTTGTATTAATACAACTGATCAGTAGGGAAGATAATATCTTCAGCCCTAGCAACTAGAAAAAAAAAAAAAAAAAAATCTTCAAAGCTCAGTATAAAGAACACAGTGAAATCATCCGTTTTCATCATTTAAAGAAGTCTTAAAAGAATCACTTAGAGAAAGCATCAATGGCATCAATCCAAACAAATTCCAAGCCGTCACAGTTTACCCATTCTCCAAACCCATCACCTTTAACCCCTTCTCCAGATCTTTCAATGAGGTTTTCTTTAGTCCCTCATAGATCTTCAAATCTCTCTCCAGAACTAAGGATTCAGTATGAGCAAGTTTTCTTCAAAGAAATCCCTCAGAACCCTCATTTCCGTCCACTTTCACATCTTGGTGATGAAACCAAACAAGGAGTAATGCTAGGGTGGGATGTATCTTTTCTTACGTTTGTTAGGAAACTTCACAACTCTGCTGACCCATCAATTTTTCTTGATGAGCTACAAGCTTACAACAATCAGTTGACTGAATTTGAAGATATGGGATATGAAGTATTCAAACTCAGAGACAGGTTGGACGTTTTGAAAAGAAGAGCTGACTGAGATAGAATACTACAACATGCAATTCATGAAGCAGAAGAAGAAGAAAAAGAAAGAGCAGGAAAAGCTAAATGTGAAGAGCTTCGTATACAGGACCTAGAAGAAGAGCTTAAAAAGCCAGAAACTCATTAGCATCGCAGAAAAAAATCATTGAGAAGACTAAAATGAAGAAAAGGAGGTTCATAGAAGATGCAACCAAGAATGTAAACGAATTTAAGAACTCCGCTAATGCAACCTTGTAAGGTGACAATCGTATGATGAAGATAAAGGTGGTGATCATAAAAAGATGGATATGTGTATGAACTATTAGTTGCAAATGTGATTACTTCCTGAATCCTGCTAACTATAGTGTTTTCATGTCTTTTTGAAGCTACATAATGTAATTAGAATTTCCTAATGTGATGGTGATCATGAATGGAACTCTCTTTTTCTGTTTTTTGTTTTTTGTTTTTGGGTTTTTATTTATTTATTATAATCTTGTTATATTTCGTTATACCCACCGGAGACGGAAGATGAAGGCGATAAATGTAGCCGGAGAATGACAGTTCAATGACATGAAAAGAGAGTAATGACAAACCTAATTAGCCTGACCGAAGTCAGACGTGTTTAGGTTGGTTTTCAGCTGAGATCGAGGATAGGATGGGATTCCAACGGCTAAGATAGATTGAAGTGTATGATTACTTGAAATGGAAGTAGTGTATTCTTACTTTCTTTCTCAATAAAATGTAGTGAATTCATGAGCTCCTTCTTAAAAAATAATAAAAGAAGGGAAACTGAACTCCTTACATGATATAATCTGTAGAGTCAGTAGACTGAGTACCCTAAAAACAAGATTCTACATAGGGTATTCATGGCTCTTTCTCTGCAACAATGTTCGAGGGGAAAGTTAGAGAGACAGAAAAAATGGGTGGCAGGAAAGCCATAAAAGACCAATGAATGAGTAACACGTCTTGGGAAAGAGTTTAATCAGAAGTTTTGGGGGCAGGAAACGTTTTTTCATTTTTCATTTTTTTTTCTTTATCCTAAATTATGTCCGCAACCCAAAATTTGTTACCCAAAATTTGTTAACCTAAAATCTACCAAGTTGGCTGTAAAATAGTTACGTCAATCAATTTTTTTTAGAACGCGTAATCGGGGGATATATAATCTAATTAGGGATATGACTAAATGACAAAATATGGATCCAAATATCCTAGCTGAGTTACCCCTTATATAATTAAATTATTAATTCCTAATCTAACCCTCCCTAATTATAATTAGTAATTAATACTGATTAGTAAAATATTAATGATTTGGGGATATAATTTGTGTATTTATGTTTATTTGAATTTGTGTGTGTTAGTTTAGAGGGAAAAAAATTTTGAGTAGAATTTTTTTTTTTTTTGAAAATGGAAGATGATTGTGATGAGAGACTTACAAAATTTCTTTGAATCTTTAACTCAATTACAACAACAATCATATCTTCAATCTTCGATTAATGATAACAACTCACAATTGAGTGGAATTTTTTTTTTGAAAATGGAAGATGATCGTGATGAGAGAATTACCGCTAATAAGAGGTTGAAAATTTGATTTTTCTTCTTTGAATCCACCATTGTTGCAGCTGAAAAAGCTAGTGCTTAGGCATGGTATTCAACCAAAACCCATGCGGGCAATTGTTTGAAATGTTCATAAATTGTTTGCCACTATCCGGGGTTCGGGGCGTAGCTCTCTCGTTACGATTTTTTTTCGGTTTTGATGTTGATTTTTACGGTTTTGAAAGTGTACGGCATGGTAATCATGGATTGAGCATCTTGGTACATGTTGGCATAGTATTTTGCTTAAATTTCCATGCCTTTAACAGGATGAAAAGTATCGAGAATGTTGATTTGTTTTTCACTTGACTACCGGCATTGATAGGAAATTCTCGAGCATGCGGTATCATGTTCCGACATATAGTCTTCATCAATTAGGCATGGTCTTCATCTCTTCCTTTTTGAATTTTTTTAAGTATTAATCGGTCCACTTCTTAGGCATGGTTAGTTGATATGAAGACCATGACGATATTGTTTTCCCAAGCATACCATGTTGCTTTATTTTCTATGCCGGAAGTGGACCGATTAATACGGGAAAAATTCAATTGAAGTGATGAAGATCATGTTGAAAGTGATGAAGACCATATGCCGGAACATGATACCGGCATGGTCTTCATCAATTCCGGCATGGTCATCATCACTTTCAACATGATCTTCATCACTTCCGAATAAAAAAAAAAAATGGTTTCCAAAGTGAGGAGAAGAGAATTTGATATAGAGTGGGGAGAGTTTAGAATTTGAAAGGTCATCATCACTTTCAAGATGATCTTCATCACTTCCGAATAAAAAAGAAATTGGTTTCCAAAGTGAGGAGAAGAGAATTTGATATAGAGTGGGGAGAGTTTAGAATTTGAAAGGGAATGGGAAATATTTGGGTTTCAAAGCTCCACCCTAAATAAGATTAATAAGAAGTGGAGATGGAAATGGGGGATATGATTTTGTTTTTTGATTTTTATTTTGTGGGAAGGGTATTTTAGTATTTTCGCCCCCAAAAGTCACCCCTTATTTCACACCATGGGTTGGGGGAAGTAATTCATATCCCCCAATTAGATTATATATCCCCCAATTACGCGTTCTTTTTTTATCCTAATACATATATGAACCCTATGCCTCAACTACTACTCAAAAACAGTACTAAACCAAAACAACCAAAACTGCGCCTATAGTCCCAAACAAGTTGGGCAGGCTAGAAATGAAAGGGAAGATATACACCAAGTTGTGTATGACATGCTCTTGGTTCGTGGTTGCTGACTTCCGCGCGGGTCTTTCAATCACTAGCACTTCGGATAAGTTCGGGACCCATTTCCCTGCTTTACTCTTTTTCGATATGCCAGAACCTCATTTTCTATTTCTCAAAACCCTAACAAGAAAAGGGTTTCATGAATTACTTCAACAGGTTACCATCAGATATCACATCGGACATTTTGAGTATAGTTCTAAATGAATCGGTTCTTTGATTGCAATGCAAATCACTATGCAAAATCTGGAGAAATCTTATTCGTTTATCTTTTCAGGCTCGCGTAAGGTTAACTTATTGCTGACTTTGTATTCTGGAAAAAGATAAAAAAATCTTGGAGAAAGAAATGACCTAACTATGCCAAGACGTGTTAACCGTAGATTATTTGAGGAATCATGTTTGTGTTTAGACATTTTAGTTTGGACACATTGCCGTACTCTAGATTTTACCAACATGATTGTCTTCCTTACTTAAGAACTTCCTCTGGAATTATGTGTTTACATCGGGCTATGAGTTGGCAAAGTCAATGTTGCATAATATTTGATTTTCAAGTACTTTTAGTTACGTAGCTCATGGTAGGAAGATTGATATCGCCTCTGTATGTGTTATTCATGGGATCAGCCGATCAGCCAATACATAGGAGCTGACAAATTGCCAACTTTCTTTTTGAAGGAACCTAATAGCCTCGCACACATGACACAACTGATGACTAACAATCAATTCTCTTGTAAGTACACTTATTTATCTCCATTGCCACGTGTACTAACAGAGTCCACGTGGAAGCCATTACTCAAGGGATGACACATAGGGGCATCCGTGGGCACTTAGACAACGTGCCATCTGTCAAGACCAACGGTCAGAAATGAAGGAGCACCCGAGATAGGTAGTCCCGCGGAGCACCAAGGGATGGCTTTAACCCATCACGAGGTAAGGTATGATCAATGGTCGAGGTAGTCCAACCGGCACGGACGTGACAAGAGGGTGACACCACTCGGCGCGACCGGGACCGCCCCAACCACCCGCATTTAATGCGCTCGAGAGAACACGGTCGGACGACCAACGGAGAAACGAGGGTTGACATAGAAGTCGGGATACGATAGAAGCCGCGGATACAGTAGGCCGTGGGGTGACATAAGCCCGCGGACCATGCACAGAGTACAAGAAGATAAGATCTCAACAACTCATTGTCAGTGGACCCACCCCATCTAGCTATAAATATGTATACCCCCTCCACTGAGAAGGGGATCGGGAGAGAGAGGAGAGAATAGGGAGAAGTAAGTGAGAGTTTTAGCTCAAGTGGTCGATGATCACAAGATCTTGCGATCATCTTTGTAACTGTTATCTTATAGTAACTCTCCTCGGACCCGTGGATGTAGGCCTTAGTCTTCAACCACGTAAACCATCGTCTCTTTTACCTTTGCACCGATAGTTTCATTTACATACTCGTATCTCGGACCTATCGCCTGGGGGGATGATGATGAGATCATGACAAACTAGAGGGGTTTGGAATCTATGAATTATCATCTACCGGGCATATTATACACTTCTCACACCTCGGTGCACGTATTCAATTCTTATTAAGATTGTTTGTGATCACGTGGGCAAAACCCGATTCTCGTGTTCACAATTTGGCGCTAGAAGTAAAGGGACCTTGTCCGGTAAAAAGATTTATCTTTTCCTGTGACTTCACAAAGATCAACCTCAAAAATTTTATTTAAAAACGCAAGCAGATCTTGTTCTTAGACTCGTTTTTCGCACATATTCATGTCTACTATGTTTTCTACCAACGAGATCTCGAGCATTATTTGACCTTTAAACAAACAGATCCGGGTTTTAGCAAACAGACTTTCTTAGACTCGTTTTTCGCACATGTTCATGTCTATTGTGTTTTCTACCAACAGATCTAGGTTTTAACTGGAATTTCAAACACAATTTCCACCAAAAGATTTGGGCTTTTTTTGCAAATAACGACCCAGGGTAAATCCCGGTTAAATCCGCATCCGTCTCTGTCTTTCGTACTATTCACCAAACTAACAACCCGAGTACACTCATTACCGCTAGAAATCGAGTTTATGAAGTCAAAATTGAACTAACGGCCAACCCGTGGACTTTTGGGTCTCGGATTACCTCCCATGTCCTTTATGCGATTATTGCAATGGAAAGTAACAAAGATCTTTGGGAAGACAAAGATAACTCCAAGAGATACTCCGAGGACCACACCAGCGAACAAGGAGCGGACAAAGGCGAAGGACCATGCAACCGCGGACAACATGCGAGGCCAAGGGCGGGCACATGGCTCTTAGATGCGGAAACATTGCAATGGAGGCAAAAAGAAGGCTGCGGCACGCAAGAGCTGCTACTGCACCAAACAAGGGGGTTTCTCAAGTGATTGCTTCCCAAAGTACATTGCAACCAGGCCAGTAGGAGCCTCGGAGGCTATAGCCGAATCGGTGATCCGAACCATCCACATGGGATGCGCAGGACAATGAACAAGACGAACAACTACGGGAAGGATCCAACGGAATAATCGAGCCGGACATGCCATTAATGGAAGAAATCAATACCACGATCCCCGAGGGACAAGATCAACTACGGAAGGAATCCCAAATCAAGCGTCGAACCAAACGGCGCAAATATTGTAACAACCGGGAGGAGCTGCGGAGGAATCAACTAACGTACGCGGATGCGGTGGCCTGTTAGCTCAAGAAAACTGACAACTAAAGAGAAGATCCTCCGAAACTCGAACTAGCGAATCGGCACGACGAAGCCAACTCGGCCCCGGTCTGAACGAGGGCCAGGGACGATCTTGAAAACGTCCTCTGTGACTAACGAAGAAGGATACCCCAAAGAGATGCGCGGAACAGAGAAGGTCGGCCGGACTACAGAGCCGGAAATTCCGGACTACTACGACACGGAGGAGGCCACAACATCACAACCCACAAGAAAGACACGGTCTTCCATTCGGACAGCACCTTGTTTGGCAATGGAGAACCTCCGCGGAAATGCTAGCGCAGATCAATCAAACTCAAGACCAAGGCAAGGATGTGGGAGACTAGAACAGTTATGAAGGAGGCCAACACTACCCTTGCACGACAGTTGCTACGGCTACCATTCCATAAAAATGTCCGGTCCGACTTTTGAATGTTACGACAGTCCGCGGACCCCCGGCTCATCTACGATATTAGCAGGGCAATGGCTGTGTGGGATTACGACGAGGCTATACTATGCGAGATATTTCCCTTCAAGCCCGAAAGGATCCGCGTTATCTTGGTTTGATAACCTCAAGCCAGGTGCATTGATTCATATGATCACCATGAAAAGTTCTTGCCACCTACATGTACAACAAAGTTGTGAACACTGTGGATGGACAAGCTCTTCTCACTTTGCAATTAAGGCTGTGGAGTCCGTTCGAGAATACACACTGGACGAGATGGCACAAGGTATGTCGGGCCATTGGACATGTGGATCCCGTGGTGAGTATTAATGTTACAAATGGGGGCTTGACAGACGAGCCCGTTGTTTGTTGAAATCCCAGTACCTCCCAACCACCAGGGAGATTTAAGGATAATCATTGAAAAACATGCGAGATTGGAAGAAATTCAAAAAGATAACCCCGAGCCTCGAGACACAACGAACCCCACGGACAAATTCTGGAACTAGTAGACGAGCCCAGCCCACACCAAAAGGATCGAAAAGACGATCACAAAGGAGTCGAGAAAGTTTGAAGACCGGTCTATACGAAACTCAACACCAGCCTATCCGCGCATACTAAAGGAGATCAAGGATCGCCAAGACTTAGACTGCCCCGGGTCTAAAGGGAACAACCACCAGCCTGGCGAGAATCCAAAAATCTGCGATTTCCGACTTCCCCTGACACACGATGACAGAGAAATGCAAAAATCTCAAGATAGCGATTACAAAAGCCGATAGATGCAGGGATCTCAAAAATATGTGGAAAAAAGCCGGAATGGGAGATAGAGCCAAACGCAGCAAACAGTCCAACTACTACGAGGGTAATCGCACGTTCAACGCTATATCCTTTCGTAAAGCAAAGAGCCAACCCTAACGGCACAAATAGGGAAACGATCGAGAAACGGTTTGAAGATTACTGTGAGCTTTACAAGATAAATGGGAAGGAAGTGGAAGAGCACGAGGAGTGGATGAACGCGCCTCACGATTTTTGAAGCCGATGATATTGAGGACGACATGGAAGATCACAACGACCCATTAATCCTCACATTGCCAATCGCAGATGCAACATAAGGAAAATCCTCATCGATGGAGGAAGCTCCGTAAATGTCTTGTTTTACGATACATTCAAACGCATGGAGCTTAACGATGAGCAACTCCCGACTTCACACTACACCATCTACGGGAGTTCAATGGCACGCTCACAAGCCCCTGGGGATATTATCTTACAAGTGGATGCAGGCCCCATGAAAGTCGACACTCGCTTTAGTGTGGTGAACACGCCTTAAGCCCTTACAATGCCATTATTGGACCTAAGATGGGTCCACAAGCTCAAGGGAGTCACTGCTACCTACCATCAATACCTTAGTTTCCCACTCCCTAAGAATAATGGAGATAAAGGGTGATCAAGCTTCCGTAAAAGAATGCCACGCGATGCAAATACAACTCAACAACGAAGAAGATGAGAAAGGAAAACCCATGAAGGCTCGGAGCAAGGCGATATCCAAAGACAAAGCCATCGACGAATATCCGGAGGAGATCTCGGGGAAAAGCTTGCCTAAAGGGAACTATGTAGGAAACACGGAGGCCTCAACATCAAAGGTTAACCAGGCGCCCCCAAACAAAGAATATGAGACTACCAAATAGCAATTAAAGAAAATCCCCCACCATGGGGAACCAAAGCCCACTTTCACATCCTTGGAGGAAAGAGATCAACATAGGAACGGAGCGTAATCCAAGAAAGATCAAAATAGGAACTCTAATGGACGGAGAACGAAGCTTCACGATAAAACTACTAGAGGAATACGCGGACATCTTCGCATGGAAACTATCCGATATGCTGGAATAGACCCAAAGACAAAGATAAAGATGAGCTGCGCATTAAACCAAGCGCACACCCCCAGACGACAAAAGATACGAAAGGTGGCCATAGAGCATCACAAAGCAGTATAAACTGAGCTACGAAAGCTATTAGAAGCCGGTTTATAAAAAAGTCAAATACCCACTTGGATCTCCAACATGGTAATAGTACCAAAGAAAAATGGAGGGTCAGAATCTGCATCGACTTCACCAACCCGAACAAAGCATGCCCCAAGGATAGTTATCCATTACCCAAAGATTGACCAGCTAGTCGACGCAGAAGGATATGAAGAGTTGTCGTTCATGGACCGGATATTCCGAATACAACCAACTATTTTTAGCGATAAAGAAGAAAGAACACACTCGCATTTACACACCCCATGGTCTTTATTGTTACGTAAGAATGCCTTCCGGGCTCAAACGCTGGAGCAACGTGCCAAAGGATGGTCGATGCTATTTTCAAGCCATGGATCGGCGGGGACTTTAGAGGTCTACGTCGACGATATGCTCGTAAAAAGCGAGTAAGAAAGAACCACCACCGAGGATCGAAGGACATCTTCGGAGCTATGAGAGCACAACATGAAGGTAAACCCGAAAAATGCACTTTCGGGGTGACCTCAGGAAAATTCCTTGGATACCCAGTGACAAAAGAGGCATTGAGGTAGATCCCGCAAAATCCGAGCCATAACAAACATGCCATCTCCGAAGAACCTAAAAGAGGTACAAAAGCTCAATGGATCCCTAGCAGCTCTAGGAAGATTCATATCAAGATCCCGGATAAAAAGTGCAAACTCTTCTTCAACATACTTGAAAAAAAGGACTAAATTTGAATGGGACCCATTTAATGCGAAGAAGCTTTTTGGGCATTAAACAATACCTGCAAATCCACATCCTTGAAACCGGACCTGAGGGAGGTTTTGGCACTCTACATGCAGCGAAGAATGCAGACGCACGGTAAAGCGCAGTGCTGTCGGAACCCATACGAAGGAGGAGCAACCGATCTACTATGTCGCAAGACCTGAATTCTTGCAGAACGAAACTACACGAGAATTGAACAGCTAATCCCTAGCCGTCGTATGGTCTACTTTAAAGCCGAGGACGTACATCTTAACGCATGACATACGTATCCCATGCTCGGGCACCCTTAAAGACTATCCTCAAGGGCGGGAAAGGTAGGACGAATAGCAAAATGGAGCACATACCTCGACCAATTCAACATCCACTATGAGCTCCAACACTCCCGAAATCGCGTGTATTAGCGGACTTTCTAGCGGACCCGCCTTGGACAACGAAGAAGTACGCATACAAGGATGGAAGGCTATGGGCGCCCCAGAAATAGAAAAACCAGAGCCAAATAATATTCTTGAGCCGCGAACCCACGGCGATGGGAGGTCTTTTTTGATGGTTCCAAAAATAGAGAGGGCGCGGAATAGGCGTAAATGCGTCACCACGCCCCACGGGGACGTAATCGTGCACGCATTGATTGGAATTCGAAGGTCATACAATAACATCGTAGAATATGAAGGGAGTGATCCATGCTCTCCGCTTGATAATTGAATTAGGGATACAAGAAGTGCGGGTAACATGCGACTCTAACCGATCATCGGCAGACAATTCTACTGAATACAATGTGTACGACGAAACACTAATGGCATACATGGCTCTAGTGCAAACATTGGCCTCCCAAGTACCAAAATCAATTTCCGACATCTGCTTGTGAGAAAGCGAGCTTAGACACGCGGATGCCCCGGCATATATATAAATCCATGCTTAAAAACGAAGATGTCAAAGCAATCAAGGTAACAGAGTGTACGAACCATCCATCAAACCTGGGAAAACGTGCGCGAGTAACAATGCAAACCTAAGGGAGAAAGATATCTCTGACGAGGATGTCGGAGAATACATATTCGACGATTTTAACGATGACGTTACCGCGACAGCGGAGAGGGACGACGATTATAGTCGTGGAGGCGGATTGGAGATGAAATCCCTCTTTCCTCAAAGAAGGAAGCTCCCCGGAGACACCAAACAGGCTAGGAAGGTGCGGTCAAGAGCGGGGATGTACGAGCTAAGAGACCAAGACTTATAAGGAAAATCATTCCTCGGACCACTTCGTCAGCATTGCCTATCCCGGGAATGTAGGACATGTCATTTTAAAAGATATACAGAGAGGAGACGAGGAATCACGGTGGAATGAGATCCCTACGAGATAAGGCAAAGACGCGGTAGCTATTATTGGCCGACCATGATCCGAGATGCCCGAATGGCGAAAAGATGCGAAAGAATGTCAAGATTTATTAACGAATCCACGTGACTACAACAAAGTTGAACTCGGTTGATAGTCCGTGGCCCTTCGGGAAATGTATCGACAAGAGGGGCCCACTCGTATCGGGGACGGGGAAAAGAAGATTCTAATAGTGGCAACGGATTATTTCAGCAAGTGGGTAGAAGCAAAGGCATTGGCAAGAATTCGAGATTAGGACGTCTTCACTTTTATTTTTTTCAAAAATATCATCTCGGGTTTAGCATCCCCTCGCAGATAGTCTCCCGACAACGGTAAACAAACTTACAAGGAAAGAATATTGACTTGCTGTTCGACACCTTTCAAGATTCGAAAACAAATCCACCCCCATATACCCACAAAGCAACGGACAAGCAGAAGCCACAAACAAAACTTTGGCACTCATTCTTAAAAAACAACTAGATGAGTACAAGGACGATGGTGTGAACAGGTGCATAACGTTCTATGGGCATATGGGACGACTCGAAGATCGGGCCTACCGGAGAATCCCCATTTCTACTCACCTACGGACAGCTGACATAATCATGGAAATTCTACTTCCAACTACAAAGACAGCCCGGAAAAGAATCTCACCACCAGGACATGATGTTGGAAAGGCTCGACGACCTCAAGAAAGAAAGCAGAAGCGGCACCGCAAAGAATGGAAAACTACCAACGCAGGCCGAGAATATAACAAAAAAGTGAAATTTAGGAATCTCTGTAGAAGGGCGTATGTGTTGAGGACCATTCCCAATGTAGAAAAAAAGTGGGAAAATTAGCACCCAACTTGTGGGAGGACCTACCATAATACATGACATCGCAGGAAATGGCTCTTACTATCTCGCGCAATATGAAAGGGCAAATCCTCATGCATCCGTGAATGCCAAATACATCAAGCCATACTACCCATGACCAACCACTGCGTGTGCATTTCAAGAAGAAAATGGACTAGCTAATCCACATGTTTCTATCTCCTTGACAAAGCGAGTGAATGCATCTTAACTTTTCAATCAATCTAAGTTTTCATTTTCAAATATCATATCCGTTCATTACCCACGCATTTCAATTTATTCAAAACCCACAACCTATATAAACACATACCATACAAACCACATGTATACTACTTACACAATGTACATTGAAAACCATGTCACATCTTAATAAAATATCGACGTAATTGTTACCTCATGGATGTAGGCCTTAAGGCCGAACCACGTAAATCGTTAATAAATTACTATTATTAGGAATTGACATTATACTTAGTAAGAGGGATATCAGACAAAGCATGATCATACCCACTACAATATACCTGGAGTAATATCGTGCAAAGCACACACACGCATATGTCTGAGCATACACATGCAATCTCTCGTAACTCTCTCGTAAGTGTCTATAAGTGTATAACTGAGGCGACTTATACGTAATGAGATATCCTGTGCAATATTACAAAACCGCGAACTTAATGGAGTACATCCTTAAACGTCGGCCGACCCCCACGGCCCGCTGATCCTGCCAAGGAGTTACCTGGACGGGGTGCAAGGTCACAAGACGATTCCTGGGGATACCAACCTACGGAGTTGCACGGACAATACACTTTATCAAATTAAAGATTGATATCTCATGGTTACAAACACCGCGGAATTTTTCATTATATTTAAAGATGGTAGACATAAATTCAACAAAATTCAAAATCAGATTTAAACACCAAAGTTTGATCTAATACATGCGCTGATTACAAGCCCAAAGCAGACAAAATAACAAAAATGCCAAAAAGGATAAACAACCGAGATCAATCCCTAGCATACTAACTACGGTCCACTGAGTAGGAGCGTTATACGTGTTTATCCTTGACCGATGAAGGAACGCTACCACCGAGGAGGGGCCGAGGAAGAACTTGATGGGAGCGCAGTACGGGACGCCGAGTATAATTCTTGGTTAGCCCATGGTTTCTCAGATCCAGGCTCAATCTCACCAAGAATCTTATTAATCTCTCGACGATTGTTTACGGGCCATGAAACCTATGGCTACGCTCCTTATCTCTACTCGACTCAAGGAAGTAGAAGCTGGTCTATCCTTTTGGTTGACTTTGCTTCAATATTTCCTCCGAGACGAGGCTAGGACCGCGATGATAGTTAGCTTGACCCTCAGTTGAACTACCTTGCCTCGAGCTTCGGCAAACTTTTCATCGCAGCTTTAAGCCGTACTTGGAGCTCGCGATGCGAAGAAGACAGTGAGTTATGACGTATACAATACAAAGCACACTCGGCGAAGACGTATACCTTCACAATGATCAACCTGAATCCTCGTCATGCCATAATCATATTCATTTGATAACTTATCGTAATCTACCCGCAGCTAGACATGAGCATATTGACTCGCGCTTAGGTCACCTTCAAGCATCGAGTCCGGGAATGGGACGATGTCGATTAAATCCGTCGCTCTTCGATTCCAACCCCTTATTAAGACGACATAGTCACCTCTAAGTCTCTCTCACGCTCAACCCGATTTGAGCCACATCAGCTCGAGACGCGGATAGTTCACCGAGAGCACTACTTTCGCCCCTAGCATCGTCCCTTTCCTTGGCAAGACGCCGCATATAGGTCCGCACATCCGAGGGATGAGAAGACCGCGCGCCGCAGCTCGGGTCTTCGATAAATTGAGTTAAGTTTAAGGAGGAAATCTGCCTACCTGCTTGCTCAAGATTATCCCGCTCCAAAAGAGCCCCGTTGAACAAGTGGCGGTCATGGTTATTTCGATTTTGCAGATCTACCAAGCAATGCTTTCTCTTACGCCATTCTTCTACCATAGCGTTATGAACATCCCGCGGGCATTCCACTTCGCCGACTACTCTTAAGGTTTTCAACCAACTCAAGAATGCGAGCCCTTTTGACGAGCCCTCTCACTCCGAAGCCACAACATTGGGACTCCGCCCACCGAAGACAAGACAACGGAGGAGGGAAGAAAGAGAAAACTCAGAACAAATAAGGAACAGAAACTACTGTTAAGGAAAGTGCACTCCGAAATGGACGAGGAGTTCTCACCTCGAACAGTTAACTTGGGCTAACTGTGAGCGCCTCGGGAACGTAGGCGAGCCTCTTCCGTGCCCCGCCGCTCCCTTACGCTTAAGCGGACTCTTGACCGGTTATCTCTTCATCCTTAAACGAGTCGAAGCCTCAACGTCGTACGTCTCTTCGCAATGTCGAAGCTTCCTTCAGCTTCGAGAGATTTACCTTGAAGAGCCGGTAAAGATGGTGATTACAATACTCACTTCTCATCATCTATCAAAGAAAACGAGGGAAATTAGCTCACATCATAATTAAACGAAATCGGATAAAAAGAACAGGACAAACCTCCAATAACCGACTGTCTGGGGTAATCAGATCGATACCCACGCAAGAAGCCATCATGTATACGAACAGCATTGGGGAGGATCCACCACAAGGTCAAGCCACTGCTACGAGATTCTTGCCCACCTCGATCTACCGCCTCCTCGGGGTTAACTCCATGTGCCTACGAGTAAAAGCATCCGAACTCTTTTCCCTTCAATCACAAGGATGAGGTACGACCAGCAAAGTTTTTCTTTGGTACCCACGCCAAAACAAAGATCATCGCCATCCGCGTCTAAGGATCGCGAGAAATCATCTGGGAGAGTCCGAGGTATTCCCACCATGAGCAAAGACCAACATTACTTTGCACCAAAGCCCCACTAACGTTGGAGGAGGTACCAAAAAACCCTGAAGGGCACTACCAAAACCCTCAAAGACGCACCAAGCGGGAGGGGCCACCCAACGCAGCCTATCCTCGAGAACACTACCATCACCGGGATGGAAGCAGAGGAAGTCCGAAACAAGCCCCATAATCAGAGCCCATGTCAAGTGATTGTTCCCCGCATAAAACCTTACCAAAGGAGAACTCATAACAAGCATCCCCACCCTTGTCACCACTACTAAGAACAATTCCTTACTCTTTGTCTATAATGATCCCCACTCGGACTTAAAGAGTCTCCTACCCGATCTCCACCACCACCAACAGTACGGCAGCTCTACCACCAATGCCACCAAACATTCGAATCAATCTCCCCCACCACTGGGCCAAAGGATAGTGCCTGATCACCCGATCACCACTAATGGCTTGATTACCCCGATTCACCACCAACTACTGGATCACCCCATCACCACTAATGGCTGAATTCACTTCGACTACCACTTCAGTGCACGGATTACACTCACCGGGCCACCATGACTGGATTATCACCCTCTCGACCACCACCAGCTGGCCCGATCACCATCACCTTCGAACAAAGCGGAGAAGTCTCACCCGTCTTCCCATCGGAAAGTCCCCATCACCATCCATTGGTGGATCATTCACATCCTCGAAGTATGAGGAACCCTGGGAGAATTCGACGATTGCTGGGGATTTAATCTTCTTGCCTCTACGACCTACAACACGTAATGGTAAAAGAACCATTGGCATCACCTTTCCTTGGCATAATCAACATTATTTAAGAAAACGTAGGGGCATATATACGTAGAAAACAAACAAACACACCTTAACAATGCCGCATTCCATGAAGAAGGTTAGCATGTGATATCTTCGCCTTCCCGCGTCATCAACATCGCGACTATAAGCAAAGTCCATATTAAAGCTCTGTCCGCAAAAAGGCGAATGAGCGTAACGAGGGAGAAGCCGCGAGGAAGACCGGCCGAATAGGCTTCAAACCGTGGGGGCCAGGACCCAACCATAGGCCCACGGATCAACGACTTCAAGACAGTGGCAGACCACTCCATAATCATGATCACGTTTTGATTCTTTCATCGCCAGGAATAGGAAGACCTTCGGGCACCTAGAAACTCCGCCATCTTGGAATCGCCACCTCGCTCGATAGGCGAACTTCCCCGTTAACGTGAGCAATGTTCCGTGACTCACGTACTCACGGCTTACTTAGTCTTCCCATTAACATAATCTCCAAAGGATTTATTGAAATTTTCCGGAGTATACCACCCTTGCTCTTTTTCTAATTTAGGGAGCATACAGGGTCATCATCGCCCTTGCTACGAAGATAGCATTCTCGGAGATGGCGAAGATAGTTTCGTCAACTGCACCCCGCGATTATGACTTTTCTTGGTAAAGATTGCGCTAGACAAAACCTAGCAGAGAAATCATCACCGGCTTTATACAAGGGTAGCATCAAACCAGCCTCAAAGCACCCATGGGCTTGTCGGCAAATGAAAGGCATCATACTTGTAATGGTAACCATCTCATAAGTTATATCTTTATCGCTGCATAAAAACGAACCGAAGTGTCAAGACCATGCTTCACCTTCAAGGCCTCAAGATCAATGTGTCGGAAGGTAAACTTCATATTATGAGAGATAAAGGACTTTTTTTTTTTTTTTGAAAGTAATAAAGAGTCCTCCTCGAAAGCTTCTCCCGTAGCATCTTCCGCGAGTAACCCGCAACCTTCCTCTTAGGAGGAACTATGTCTCCCAAGACTCTATCTCCGTAGCCTTTCTTCGAAGTAAGAGTTTTAGTTGACTTACTTGAACTAGGCATGGTGGATTATCCCGCGATGGAAGCTTAGTGCGGAGGGCCGCACATCCAAAGGCTCATTGCGCGGATTCTCGTCAGCTTAGAGACCCACCTCTAGGACGATTCACGACATATCTAGATCCTCGCGGAGGATCACCCCTTTGCCGAAGGCCTGCGACCATGTGGATGAGGATGTTCGTCCATCCCGAAGATTACCCCGGGTAGGTGGAGGATAAGTTCCACCCTTACATTGGGATCACTCCGGGAGATCGATGAGGACTTGACGGGGAGTTCGATAAGGAACCCGCGGATGATCGGACATGTCTCAAGGGCACGAACACAAATAGGAACTCAAATCGGGGCAAGGGGAAGATCAAAAAATCAAGAAAATCTCAAGAACAAAGTTAAAGATAAAAGAAGATAACCCTAGATTTCACCTACCGCTGCTTAAACTCTCGACTACTATCCAAACTCAAAAGAAGAAATAAAATCAAAAGCATGGCCGATGAAACACCCAACTCGAGTGGCATTAACTCTCAAATCCTGTGGTATACTTAAGTTTAAACTCATCATCAACGCATCACCGTAAGATCGAAACTCGACAAAGCTTAGGGATGGTGATTAAATGGAATAAAAAGATCATACCCAACCACAAAAGAGTGAACCAACAAGAACGAGGTGGCAAAGAACAATAGCGACACAAGTAAAGAGCGATAACGACCAAAGAAGAAGAACAAAGAAGAACAATGGTGTCGAGGAAGTTAAGAAGATGAAGACAAAAGAATGAGAACAAACAGAATGTGAATTAAAGTCACATTCTATCACTCTTCTCTTTTATATATAGAACTGAAGAAACCGTCCACTATCCAAGGGTCAGTTTATGGCCGGACGTGGGAAACGTGCACAATAAATGGTAGCACCTTTTAGGAGGGCTTATGAGGGAGATAAAAACGTTACCACCAGTTCTTCTTCCAACAAAAGCCAAACGCCCAAATGCAAGAAGAGGGGCAAATTTAGTACACTTATTTATCTTCCATTGCCACGTGTACCAACAGAGTCCACGTGGAGGCCATTACTCAAGGGATGACACATAGGGGCATCCGTGGCACTTAGACAACGTGCCATCCGTCAAGACCAACGGTCGAAATGAAGGAGCACCCGAGATAGGTAGTCCCACAGTAGCACCAAGGGATGGCTTTAACCCATCACGAGGTAAGGTATGATCAATGGTCGAGGTAGTCCAACCGACACGTACGTGACAAGAGGACCGACACCACTCGGCGCGGATCCGACCGCTTCAACCACCCGCATTTAATGCGGCTCGAGAACACGTGTCTGGACGCACTAACCGGAGGAAACGAGGGTTGACATAGAAGTCCGCTGACCCAGAGAAGCCGGATACAGGTAGAAGCCGCGGATACAGAGTAGAGCCGTGCGGTGACATGTAAGCCCGCGGACCATGCACAGAGTACAAGAAGATAAGATCTCAACAACTCATTGTCAGTGGACCCACCCCATCTAGCTATAAATATGTATACCCCCTCCACCGAGAAGGGGATCGAAAGAGAGAGAGGAGAGAGAATAGGGAGAAGTAAGTGAGAGTTTTAGCCTTATGGGTCGATGATCAAGATCTGCGATCATCTTTGTAATCGTTTATCTTATAGTAACTCCCTCGCATCGTGGATGTAGGCCTTAGTGCCAAACCACGAAACCATCGTCTCTCTTTACCTTTGCACCGATAGTTTTATTTACATAATCGTATTCGTACCTATCGCCTTGGGGGATGATGATGAGATCATGACAAACTAGAGGGGCTTGGAATCTATGAATTATCATCTACCTGTGCATATTATACACTTCTCACACCTCAAAGGCACGTATTCAATTCTTATTAAGATTGCTTTGTGATCACTTTGAACCGAAACCCGATTCCCGTGTTCA
>JAJJWW010011212.1:0-24317 GCA_023531295.1 Papaver armeniacum
TCTCATAACACCACCAACTGATTCCGGTTATTCTTCTCCCAGTTTGACCTTGATTCGACAAATTCAAACTCAATTTTGACAAAGAATTTCTCGATCTCATCCTTTCGTGTTCTTTATTTGAACAAAAACAACACCCTCTGTCTCCATCGATCTCCTCGGTTCTCGATTCAAATAGCTCTCATAAATTCTCTCATTTATCGATTTCACAAATTTCCAGTAGCAGTTCTGCCGTCAGCCATTGTTCCTCTCAATTTCAGATGCGTAAATGAACTAATGATTGAGAGAAAACATCTCTCGAATTTAGGGTTGTGCAAGTAGGTTATAATTGATGTTATGTCACCTTGATAAGGGCTACCCAGATGGCATCCTAACCACAGCTAGTCTTTGTTTAATACTCCTCCAAATAGAGTTGCCCCTTAACCTTGGCTCAGCTCCCAATAGCATGTGAAATGACAATTACACCTTTTTGACTCAATTTGAATGATTTCCGCTTCTTTCCTCCGTGCGACTCCAAAGTACCTAATAACTCAAAAACACGCGTAAATTACATAATTCACAAGAAAAATCTCAAAGAAAACGTAACAACTAGATAGTAAATTAGGTGTTTTAGACACCTATCAAAGTGGAGTTATGGAGTAGTGGAGTAACGTGTTAGTGCCACACGACCAGGCTTGCCCACTTCTCCCATCATCACTTAACCGTCCATGACTTCCTGACACGCTGATGGCGCGTTGTGCGCTGCACGTTGTAAACCTCCGCACCAATACCCCAGTATGTATCCCCCGTTTGTGACATGATTGATGTTCTGAATGTGTGGGTCGTGGGACCCACAAAAGGTAGCATGTAATGCTAAATTGAATAACCGCGTTATTCAGAGGTCGATATACTGTGAAGTATCGTGTGTATTCGATGCGGAATCGCATCATGGTGTGGTAACGTGACGGGTGGTGATCACCAAGATTCCTTACTGACCAATTAACTCCTGACCAGGGTTGTATAACCAAGCCGGTAAAGTTGGACGGACGAGATGATCTTTGAGACACTCATCTGCGACCGTTGATGGAATTAGGTTTTGAAGAGGTGCGCAGGCATCACTCTTCAGCTTGGTCGAAACCAAGCATGGGAAGTGTTTTGGAAAGGACCGACCTAGGGCATGCGTGTAGACAACATGCCGGTGTACACATCCGTACCTTTGTCCCATGAAGGTGCGATCTAGGACACTCAATTTGACCGGCAAAGAGTAGTGGTTGAGATCGATTTTGCAACGTAACTGGTGCCGCAAAAAGCGCGCATCATGCCCACTTGGGCACGCGTTCCAAGATGACCAATCTTGGTCGGTCTTGGCCGATCGGTCGGGCGTGTAGGTGGTAGGGCGGGTGTTCACGCCTATACTCCGACCTGTCCCATGAAAACGTGATTCGAGCCACTCAAATCGTCGGCCAAGTTGAGCGGTCGAGATTAGTTTGCAATTGGGAAGTGTAACCACGCTAGTTTGGGCGGACGATTTGGGATAACCAGGCATGGTATGCCTTGGCCGACCAGGTGAGGAGATTGATGGGTCCACGGTGGTCATGTTGGTATGACCGGACCTGCTTAATCTAATCTTGGACCCTCCATTCGTGCCGGAGAAGATGGACGCTCGTGATGCTCAAAACCCTAATTTTGGCTTTCACGAATGTGTAACCATGCTTTATTCGGGAGTGCGAATTGGGATGACCAACCATGGTTGGTCCTGACCGATTGGTCAGGTATGTAGGCGGGCCCACGGTGATTGTGTTGACATGCTCTGGGCCTTTTGAATCTACATCTATAACCTCCATCTATACCTGCGAAAATGGATGGTTGAGACTGTTTTGTGACACATGTAATGTGCCGCAAACCCTAATTTAGGGTTTTCCGCCCATACCGCTCTGGTTTGGACGTTTTGGCAAGCTATGCCAATCTGGAGGCCGACCATGCGGGGTCCGCATTGGTTCGGCATCGAATATTCCATACCTGCTTGGGGGTTATGGAATTGATCTGGGCCATCCAATCATGCTGGTGAAGTTGGATGATCGAGATCATATCCAGACTGATACGGACAGTCCGTATGCTCAATCGGGCTAGTATAACACACCGAGAGTTTCTCAATCGGGCTAGTATAACACACCGAGAGTTGCAGCCTGTACGGGTATTTCGTACATGCTTTCATTATAATGCTTGGAGGTTCGTGTTGCTCTGCTGAGAGCAACACTTAGTCATCATGCCGCATTGATAATGAGTACAGGAAATACAAGGTTGCTTACGCATTAATTAATAATGCTATAAATCACAGGGTATATGGGATTGTTGCTACATGCTCCAACCTGGATGAATTTCGTGTATTTAATTCACAGAATGGGATTGTTTTCACATGCTCCATTCTAGGTGAATTAGTAAATTGAAGAAGTATTCAACACTTATTAATGGCTTTATCTTTTACAAGATGTTAGCGCATAATTTTCTGGTTTTTACAATTTTAACCTTAAATGAAAATCCACCATCAACACCTATGCAATTAGACTCTTAGTCTCTATCTCTCTCAATCTTATCTTTTCCCTTGTCAAGAACAGTAACCCTATAAGCTAGGTTTGAGAGAGATAAGGCTAGGGTTATCTTCAATAGCTAAAGAAAACATCAAATCAAGAGTTGCAGGTCTGATTTGCAGAAGGGGTTTGTCAGAAAACATCTTTTGGGTGAGTGGGTATTCTCTAATTTTCGAATTTAAGTGATTGAGAAGAAATGGATGTATAAATAGAGGACATGTTTTGATGTAAAAAGGATGCCCGGATTAGCCGGTGCACCAAGCAGTAGTTCATGTTTGATTTTATTATCTCCATGATGTTTTAATTTCATAGTTAGGGTTTAGATGAAACCATTAATCTACTGCTAAGTTTAATTCAAGTTTTTATATTGTTCTTGTTATGCTATAATGTTTTGGATAAATATAATCTGAGCACTTCAGAATTTTGCTTTCACAGTGTATGCCATATATCCATTGTAGTTAGAATACCACTGTATTGTTTGTGTTGCAACTCATGCTTAACTGATTGTTGTTCGATCCTTTGACTAGTTGTGCTTTAATCAGACAGTTAGTACTTTGGAGGGATACCTTAGTTGCGATTAGAATATCCATATCAGGATTGTTTACTCATCTAAGTGATTGATCTGCGGTTAGTTGTTTTGTGAGAGGGAAACTATACTAGGATTAGGAATTATCTTAGTGACACTAAACCATCCTCCCGAAGCTACCCTTGGATAGGCGGAAGACCACCGGTGTCCATCATAAGGGACAAGAACATTGTTGAGATTGAATTGACTTAGTGTGGGTTAAGAGGTGGATTCGACTGCCCTAGCACCTTATTTATCTGCTTGTAGGTTACTCTTTGCTTTCGTTTTTGTCATTTCAGTCACTATCATCATCTTTATCGTATCGACGCAAAACCCCCTTTTGTGTCACTCTTGTTTCTAATCAGTTTTAGTAAGACCGTAGCTTCAATTCTACACCCACCTTGTCCCTGTGGATCGACCTGTGCTTGCCTTGTGTTGCATATCAACACTGTGCAGTTGCAGTTATCATTGTAGGTACTCTTTATAAGCCTACCAAGTTTTCGGCGCCGCTGCGGGGGACTCGGTAGCGGTGTAGCTGATGTTTTCTATCTTTACTTTACTGATTTTCAGTTTAGTCTTGTATATATTTCTTTGAAATTCTTATTTTCAGTCATTGTTAGTGTAACTCATTTGTTTCCTTGCTTTGTATATACACATTTGGGTATTGAAGTTTTCTCTTGAGCTATATTAGGTGCTCATAAAGTTGCGGCAAAGGAAGAGAAGCGAACTGTTGTTGTGCCTACTTCGGTACTTTACCAACCGAAATAAAGAAACTACTACAGAAGCTACAAAGAAAATAACAATATTCAGCTTGTGAGCTTGGTGTAGTCTTCTCTCGGATGCGCACCGGAGGTAAGTTTCTTACACTACAACAACATGACGTCTAGGACTGCTTGTAATTACTTAGCCTGAATGGTTTGATATTGGGTTTAACAATTATGCTAAATATCTTGTTAACAAATACGAGTTGGCCTCTCGTTATTTGACTATATTTTTATTGCCATAGTCCTTTAGAAACCCATTTCAGGATTGATAGACGTCACAACTCTCTGTCATTGTCACAGCAGCTTCATTTTTAATTTTTCTTGTTAGTTTTTGTTAGTATTGTGTGTTGTGTTTAGCCCCAGTAGCTTATATATAATTTTTGCATGCATCATTCTATTTAGGACTTGTTAGTAGCATTTAGAATAGATTTGTTTCATTTTTGTTTCGAAAAAAGAAAATGTATGGATTTTGGTCTACAACTGGGGATGAGCACAAATCCATTAGAAAACTTGCTTACGGGCATGCTTCTGATAGATGCATTTATGTGTCTAATTTGTCCTCAATGTTTCGTATTGTTAGTACTCGTTTTTGTCCTTATTATGGTGTTTTGCGTGTTTGTAGGTATTTTTTGGAAATAAAGATTGTTGGAAAATTCGGCCCGAAAAGTTGCTCGGAACACCCCCCGGAGGACATTTGCTATTCGGACTCCCACTTTGGATAAGGGGTAACCCAATTTCTAAGGGGCAACCCTTTGATATTCGCACCCCACAGCTGGTTAAGGGCTGCCTATCTCCTTCACCGTTCAAAAACATAAAATTGGCGGGAAAAAGCTTGGCCACTAATGGCAGAACTAGGGTTGCGATTTTGAAGCTGTTCCCGTGAGACTAAATGGCTGTGATTGTTTAGGTAGCTACTTTTTGGCATAACAGGATTGGTATGGGTCGATTCGTCATCTAATTTTGGCTAGATAACTCGCGAGGAGGAAACAAGGCAGCACGTCATGGATGGAGATATTCACGGGATTTGCTTGAGTTGGACTGAATTTGCGCATGCTAGGATGACTCTAACAACCATTTGGAAGGTAACAGAGATAAATAAAGAGATTTACCAGCTATGAAACACGTGCAGGAGAAGGAAATGGAAATATTATATTTTCATTGACTGCCGAGTAATGGGAGGATTTTGCATTGATGAGGAGTTATTCTTGGTCCAAAGGTGTATAAATAGTTTGCTGGGGTCGAGTAGAAGACAGACAGAGAGATTGGGAGAGTTGCAGAGCATCAGAAAGTTGAGAAAATCAAGTGGCAGGAAACCACCATTTCTGCTGTTGTGAAGAACACGAAGAACAAAAGACTACCAAAAAGTCGTTGTTTGCTGAAGAACATAATACGCACAAACGACAATCGTTGTTTCTACAGTGTCAACGACAGTTAGTATTTATCGTTCTCTGTAACAGTTCAGTTTGTAACAAAAATAATTGTTACAAACCCGATTTTTCATTATTTCTCCCTTATTCATCATTTGTAAACCATTTTTGAGCATAAATAAATTCTTTGAGAGGGTTTTCAACATGATGAGCGGCTAACATACCCGGTGGATCGAGGCAACGGAGGAAACTATTCACTCATGCTTGATTGGTAATTTCTTTTATAATTTCTTTAATTATTTATTTTTAATTCACTAGGATCAACATAAAGATAAAATTGGTTTTCTTAATTAGTTGTGAATCAATTCGATGTGTTATGCTTAGAATCAATTCTTTGATAATTCATGCTTAGGGATTACAATTTAATGTTTGGACACCATATGGATTTATAGTGAATTAATGAGAAAAAGAGCTTAACAATAATTCTTGAAATATCATTATAAACCAATCAATTAGGAGGAATAGTGGAATCCGGAGCCTTGGTCTATTTTTAAATCTTGAAATCACTTTTTATATTAAGTTTTGTTTGTTTTTAAGTTTTATAAGTCTAAAATCTTTTGCTTTCACAAGTCTCAACGAACTTATTTACTACAACTCAATTGAAATTACATCAGCTTCACATTATGAGCCTCCCACAAACCATGATGTTGATAATTATAAGAAATATTACAGACATTTTCAGGGTCCTGAGCTTGAATATACAGACCCTAGTTATTATTCGCACATCTATCATTCACCACGGGGTGAAAATGAACATTTTTATGATGCCCAACTCACACGTTCATCACTTTTGGATCAGTTAGAGGTTCAAATCACAGCTTTAGAAATGCAAATACATGAAAAATCTGTCACATCTAATTCACCTAAGCAATCTGAAATCTATGCTTGTACCTTATGTGGTAGCTTAGGCCGTCCTGTTGAGAATTTCTATATTTTGCATGATTTTAGGCAGTCTAGAGTGAAAATCCAAGGTATAAAATGCCCACAGATTATGAAGCTGGTAGTCATTGGGACCATAATCAACCTTTCGAAGGTTGCGATCAGTATGTCATAGATCCTAATGAACATGCACACATGTATCATTCACCACAGTGGGAAGTTGAACAATTTTGTACTTCCCCGACCTCTTGCAGGCAATTTGTGGAGAAAAATCTCATACTCATCGAACAAAATAATGCTAGGTTGGAATTGAATTTATTGCATGATAAACCATATAACAATGATTCTGAATTTCCTTTCTGTAGTGACTCTCATGCTCAACCATGTATTGAATATCCATATGCTATGAGGATACCTACTGTTGAAGACTCTCATTCCATTGAACAACTTAAGACATTTTTAAAAATGAATTCGCTTCATATAGAAAATGAGGAGGGGGATGAATTTCATGATGAAATGATTGTTAGTCCTAAAATAAATTTTGAAAATAGTGTATATATTCCTACTCAAGCTACTGATATTGAACATGAACCTAATCTAGAGGTAAATGAGTGGACTAGAGACATTGTGATCTTGAATAGGGAATTACATTTATGTTATGATGATGATGATGATGTTATGTTAGAAAAACATGTTTATGCTGAAAATATTGTGGAACCTTTGGGTTCAGAGACATTAGGCTTCTCTGCCCCGACCTTCATGAATGATGTTTCTTCTAGTATTCCATATACATGTGATGTTGATATTGATCTGGAGTATGTGCAATTATTCTGTGAAGATGAGCATGACTTAGGAAAGGTTGAATTACCTGTTGACACTAATGATCTAATACCTGAGAATAACTTTGATGTGTTTAATTCCCTTCCTAGGTCACATTATGATGTTTCACCTGATTTTTATATGCATGAGACTAAGTTTTTGGATGATAATGTTTATGAACTGGGGCTTGATGAATTGTTCTATGAAAATGAACATGATATGCTTGTTTCTGACTTCAGGAGATTTTGTGTTGGTACTAATGATTATATACATGAAAATAACTTAGACGTACCAACTTCCCTGCCCATGTCACAAACTGGTAATCTTGCACCCAACCTAGATTTGGTTTGTAAAAACATTGTAAAACCAACTTTTCTAAGAGGACCTAATCTAGGATTGGAACTCTGTGCCTCCCAAGTCCTCTTGGACTATTTTGCATCAAAGTATAATACCTTTAAGGAGCCACAGTCGGAATGTGTATATCTGCCTGTTCTTAACAAAACTCATTTTGAACTAGACCTTATGCATGATAAACCTCCAAAACTGCGAGATTTTGTGTCCAAAAGTATATCCATTGAAAAAATACAGGTTTGGGGGTAGCTCATTTTGTTTTGCAGTCTCACTTGCATTTTTGTCCTATTATAATTGTGTGAGGCTGTTAAAATTCCTGCATTCTGTCTTTTGGGTTGATCCTCAACTCTTTAGGCTGTTGGTTTATGGTGAGTCATCATTGTATAATCCAGTAGGTAATTATATTTTATAGCTTTCTCTTGTA
Source organism: Papaver armeniacum (assembly GCA_023531295.1). Classification (NCBI taxonomy): domain Eukaryota; kingdom Viridiplantae; phylum Streptophyta; class Magnoliopsida; order Ranunculales; family Papaveraceae; genus Papaver; species Papaver armeniacum. The sequence continues at coordinate 7,794 of JAJJWW010011212.1, forward strand.
TATATGTGTGCTAATCCAATGTGGCGTCTGTTGATTTCCTATCGGATTCAACTTGAATAATGCAGTTCTAATCTTGCTCTCGCCAGCATCTGGTAATCTCTTTCCTTTAAAATCTACTTTGCACTGTTCTCCTGGTATGTTGTTGTAATTATGCTTATCTTTTGAAACATTGAGGACAATGTTAGATTTAGGTTTGGGGGAGTATTTTGCATATAGAGTTTTTAGCCTTCTTTTTTTTTTTTTTTTTTTAAAAAATCAAAAATTCAAAATTTGCATAAAACCTCAAACTTTTAGAGATTTTAGAGTCACTAGCATGCTTCTAGCTATGTTTACATAGAGAGTTTGATCGAAATAGCTGAACTTGGAAGTATTGGAGAACACAATCGGGTTTCTTAGTTGTTAGAGCGTTAAAGTTGGATTTAACCATGCCGCTGGGCAAATTAGGTGCTGCAAAGATATTTGGTAGTAGAATTGTGATCACCCTTAGTGGAGACTACCTATTTTTACATCAAGCGAGGCACCAACCTTCAATTTTTGTGACTATCTAAAAAGTCCTTTTAGAGTGTGTGTGTCACCGTACGTAAATTCCGGGTAGGAATGGTGATCTACCCAACTTCGTACCACTTCAGCACTATTTTTGATCTCTTGAGTGCTAATTTCGTCAATCATGAGGATGACGTCTAAAGATGAAAACTCCTTCTTGTAGTTTGATTTGCAGTTAGCACCATTCTCTCTCACTCGACAATATCAACAGATCCATAAAAACACATCATCATCAACGAGCAAAGCAACGTCAGATTCTATGAAGAAAGTTGAAATAGTCCGAGGTTTACATGCAACAATACAAGGAAAAGTAAAATTCTTATTCAAAATGAAGATACAATACAAATAGCAGAATTCTATAAACATTTGAAGAGGTAGTTCACAAAAGAAAAGAAAATAAAATAAGATGAGAATTAGTGAAGTTCATAAAATCAAGACAATACAGGTTGTGAAGAATTAAGTGATAAAGTCCTTCATCCATGGATTTAGTAGTTTTATTATCCATTTTGTTATTTTCAGTTTGTCATCTTATCATCTCAAAAAAAAAAGTAGTTTATTCTCTTAGTTTTGTTTAAATAACACCATGGTAAAGAAGAAGAATTTTAGAAGAAATTCCAAGCAACAAGGAAATTGAAGAAAAGAATTAGAAATTTCCAAGGTTCTAAGATGTTCAAGAAGTTCATCATCAACAGTTGAAGACCAAAGATTGAAGATGTTTCTATGGATGCTGTGAGAGTGGTGTTGATTGCTGATCGTATGTGAAGGTAAGTGAGTACTCCCATCCTTTCTAATGATTGATTTCCATTCTTAGAGATCATCAGAAAAAGATTCTTTTTGTCCACAATTCTGTGGAGTCTCCAGAAATTATTTCGGAAGGTTCCCCTTCCCACCATTCAACGTGTGCAGGATTTCACTCTTTATTCCTATCTGCACACATGAGAGACTAAAAAAAGCGTTCTTTTTGAGTGCAATTATCATAAAACCATATTGGTGAGGCAGAAGTCGAGGCTTGTGATCACTCTCGAACCCGAATTCTTTCATATGGTATGGTTATTTCTTGCCCAACTCTTAAGGATGAGAATGCGTTCTTTGGTAGTTCTAACTTCTTATTACTAGCATGCAGAAACTCTATGTACTCATAGCTCCTTGGATGCTTAGGACTCCATTACGCTCTGAAGTTGGAGAAGGTTTTGTGGGTACACCTCTGGTAAACCATCACGAGACTACAAATCATCCACTAGGGACACCTAGGGGTTTAAAGGCTTAGTGCATACGCTAAATGCATTGGATAGACCAGCGACAATGGTATAGTTAGGATTTCCTAATTTCTGTTTCACTTGAGGGCAAGTAAAATTCAGGTTTGGGGGTATTTGATGAGTGCCAAATAGTACATATTTCTACACCTTTTTATTGGCAATTCACTCATCTTTTGCGCTTTAAAATCATATATTATCCCAAATTCCGTGTTTTCATTGTTTTCAAGAATAAATACTTGTACTAATTAATTTTGTGTTTTTAGGTACTAAATAAAGCTTGGATGAATCGAAAAGCCAAAGGAAGCGGGGAATTGATGACAATGGAAGAGAGACAACAAAGACTCGCGCTAGAAAGCAGTGAAGAATGTCGTTTGCACCTCCTCTGCAAGTGAAGAATTTTGTTTGCAAGACCCAAAATTAGGTGTGGGCTTGAAATATTATCTTTGAAGAAGCATTGGGCCTAAGGAAGTGAAAGAACCCTAACCCATATCCAAACCCGTTACATCAATGTTTGATGCAACTGCTCAATACCCTAGCACCTATCACTCTTCCCTAATCGAACAGAAAGCCAAACACCTCCTTCAAGTCGTTTTCATCTCCTTCACCTCTCTTCTCTCTTTCACAGAACTAGTACCCTCATTTCACCTTCATCAATCAACTCCATCCCCGACCACCTATGAGCTCAGCCACTCTATCAACCACCCTATGCAATTAGACTCTTAGTCTCTATCTCTCTCAATCTTATCTTTTCCCTTGTCAAGAACAGTAACCCTAGAAGCTAGGATTGAGAGAGATAAGGCTAGGGTTATCTTCAATAGCTAAAGAAAATATCAAATCAAGAGTTGCAGGTCTGATTTTTAGAAAGGGTTTGTCGGAAAATAACTTTTGGGTGAGTGGGTATTCTCTAATTTTCGAATTTAAGTGATTGAGAAGAAATGGATGTATAAATAGAGGAGAGGTTTTGATGTAAAAAGGATGTCCGGATTAGCCGGTGCACCAATCAGTAGTTCATGTTTGATTTTATTATCTCCACGATGTTTTAATTTCATAGTTAGGGTTTAGACGAAACCATTAATCTACTGCTAAGTTTAATTCAAGTTTTTATATTGTTCTTGTTGTGCTATAATGTTTTGGATAAATATAATCTGAGCACTTCAGAATTTTGCTTTCACAGTGTATGCCATGTATCCATTGTAGTTAGAATACCACTGTGTTGTTTGTGCTGCAACTCATGCTTAATTGATTGTTGTTCGATCCTTTGACTAGTTGTGCCTTAATCAGACAGTTAGTACTTTGGAGGGATACCTTAGTTGCGATTAGAATATCCATATCAGGATTGTTTACTCATCTAAGTGTCTGCGGTTAGTTTTTTTGTGAGAGGGAAACTAATACTAGGATTAGGAATCATCTCAGTGACACTAAACCATCCTCCTGAAGCTACCCTTGGATAGGCGAAAGACCACCGGTGTCCATCATAAGGGATAAGAACATTGTTGAGATTGAATTGACTTAGTGTGGGTTAAGAGGTGGATTCGAATGCCCTAGCACCTTATTTATCTGCTTGTAGGTTACTCTTTGCTTTCGTTTTTGTCATTTCAGTCACTACCATCATCTTTGTCGTATCGACGCAAAACTCCCTTTTGTGTTACTCTTGTTTTGAATCAGTTTTAGTAAGACCGTAGCTTCAACTCTACACCCACCTTGTCCTCGTGGATCGACATGTGCTTGCCCTGTGTTGCATATCGACTTTGTGCACTTGCGATTATCATTGTAGGTACTCTTTATAAGCCTACCAAGGAAACCCTAAAAACTCTCAAGATAAAGACGTGGACGATCGTGGACCAGTTATGGAAGGTTAACAAATCAGAAAAGATCCAATAAGAAGGAAATACACTATTTTTTCTGATATCTCATACCTTCATAGCTCAATAATTAAAGGTTTTACTTTGAATCAAAGCTTATGAAGAGGATACAATGGTTACTAGGAGTCAAAATATGACTCAACTTTCACAACAGAAGAAAACAATAATTTCAAACATAAGACACATGGTAATCTACAGTAGACTTGAGTATCTCGCAAATATCATCCTTGCAACTCTCAAGTTAGATACAAGGATGAAATAACCTCGAGCTAGGTGGCAAAGTGAGATGTGATCGCACCATGAATATTGAGAGATGAATTGTAAACACCATCTGAGAGTTTGATCCTCGTATTCCTTGCATTTCTTTGGTTATTTCTTATTCTAGAGGAATTAGACAAAAACCTTTTAGAATATCCATCAGAGGGACTTTTATGAGGATTAAGTCTAGGACCTCTAGAGATTGGTTCTAGAGGATCAGGATTGTGGGATTTATACCTCCTAGGCTTAGATCTACCAGTCTTATTCTCATAAACACTAGGAATATGTATATTTGTGGTGTGAGAATTTGCACCATAAAGAGGGACACGATTCCTGTAGATATTTCGAGATGAGTGACCATAGAAATCTGGTTTTCTGCAGGAATAAAATTCATTGTAGATGTCGTCAGACAATTTACTCTGTCGACAGTAAAAAGAAGTAGATTTTGAATATAAGAAATATGTTTCTTTCTTGCAAAACAATATTGAACATAGTAATTCTTTTTCCCACAAAAAGAACAGGTTCGTGAAAGAGAGACATCGGAAGGAACCTACTTTAAACTCATAACCCTATTAGGAGTCTGCAAGTTATGTAACCATTTCTTAGCAGAAGCTTCCTTTGGAGTACTTTTTTTCATGTACTGTAATTCCACTTGAGAATTAGTGATTGGCACAGAAGAAGATTTACTCATTAAAACAGAGTTTTCCTTTTTCAAGGATTTGCACTGTTCCCGGGCTAGAAGAAGGGATGCAACCAGTTTCTCTTTTTCAACACGAAAGCTATTCAGATTTGATGAAAGACTCTCGATCAAACGTTTTTCTCTAACTGAATCTTTTCTAACAATATTCTCAAGAACACTAATCTTTTCACGTTGTAGGGTAGTTTCTTGAACAAGTATTTCGATATTGTTAGAGAATGACTCAAAGATGCTATAGAGTTCCCGTTCTCGACCAAGAGACTTTTCAGGTTTATCAATGAGCTGAGAATGTTTTTCTTCAAGAGAATCTATTTTAGAACCTTGAAAATCAATAATCTCAACAGATTTTTTTAATGTTCTGGTGAGTTCCATTTCAGCTTTTGACATAGTGTCAAATGTCACTTTAGAGGGAAAGTCGTCAGAATCTGAAAGCAGATATTTTCTACCTCGGGATTCGTAAGAATAAGCAAAGGAGTTATCCTTGGAGGTAATCCCAATACATTTGCCATAATCAAAACCATTGGAACTCATTTTTATTTGTGTGAGTTTGAGATAGACAACAATCCACACAAATCAGTTTGCCACAAACACAGACTTATGCGGTCTTAGTGTGTTTGCTTGCTCTGATACCAATTGAAAAATCAGGGGTCTAACAACCACACCCAATAATTAGTTTAGGCAATATGTATGGACTAACTCCAATATAATTCCAAGAGAATCAACTAGACAGTCAGACTCAATCAATGGAAATATATCCAAGAGTTGTATCTTAATTTCTCAATACAATCTGCAATCAAACAGAAGAAGTTCTGTGAGCCTGGTTGATGTGAAAAAATAACTTGAACGGTACAAAAGACCAATGTTCAAGTGTCAATCAATTTAAATCAAAAACCAAAGGTCGGATTTACCAATTGATTGAACTACGCACAACCTGTGATATTTCAATTATATAGAAAATATAATGCGGAAAATAAATAGCACAGACACCGGAAATTTTGTTAATGAGGAAACCGCAAATGCAGAAAAACCTCGGGACCTAGTCCAGATTTGAACACCACACTGTATTAAGTCGCTACAGACACTATCCTACTGCAAGTTAACTTCAGACTGGAATGTAGTTGAGCCCTAACCAATCTCACACTGATCAAGGTACAGTCGCATTTCTTACGCCTCTAGAACCACGTCGGATTCTGCGCACTTGATTCCCTTAGCTGATCTCGCCTCTAAACCAATCTGTCTCACACAGAAAAGTCTATTGAATAGATAAATCTATCTCCCACAGAAATATATTACGAGTTTTGTTCCGTCTTTTGATAAATCAAGGTGAACATGAACCAATAGATACACCAGACTTATATTCCCGAAGAAACGCCAAGATATCAATCACCTCACAATAATCTTAACCGTATGGTAGCGGAACAAGATATTGTGGAATTACAAACGATGAGACGAAGATGTTTATGACTACTTTTTATCTTACCTATCGGAGATTAAATCTCAAGAAAATCTTAGAGAAGCTAGTACTCAATACGATAAAACAAAGTAAGATCAGAACACACAACTACAGAGAAAATAGTTGGGTCTGGCTTCACAATCCCAATGAAGTCTTCAAGTCGTTAACCTATAATGGTTTTAGGAAAAACCTAGGTTAAAGGAGAATCGACTCTAGTCGCAACTAATATCACACATGAGGTGTGGGGATTAGGTTTCCCAGTTGCTAGATTTCTCCCTTATATAGTCTCCAAATCAGAGTTTGATACTTTTGGACAAAGCAATCAATATTCACCGTTAGATGAAAACCTGATTAGATTCAAGCTAATATCTTTCAACCGTTAGATTGACTTAGCTTGTTACACACAAATGAAATGCAACTTTATTTAGATATGGATAACTTAGTACCTAAACGTGTACACTTAGTTGGCTCTATAATAGTTAATCGAAGCTAGCCATATGAACACTTTCATATCAACCTTGTTCATCTTAACACAACTAGTTCGAAACTAGTTATAGAGTTGTTCAATTGTTTATATTCTCATAGAAGTATACAAGACACAATTGAAGCAAAATCGGTTTTAATTCACTCGAATCAATTCATGAACATTATAGCCACGGTTTGCAAAGATTGTATTCCTTATTATATAAATGTATTTTTTCATGATTTTGTAAACATATATTTTTGATTTTAGAACTTAACCCACTCAAGTATGCAAACTTGTACGCATACCTGAGTTACCGGACTTGGCATGTGTTCGCCAGTATGCAAACGGGTAAGCATATTGTCCTAAACTACCAAAACTCAGTTGAAGTAAGTATGCAAACGGGTATGCATACTATAGTTCCTAGGACTTCAATCTGTTGAATTCGATGACGCATACGGGTATGCATACTAGATTCCTGGACTTGGAATAACTTGTAATAGTAAGCACACAAGTACGCATACTATGCTATATCCAATCAAAGGTTAATTGTTCTAAACTCCCATTTCAATCATTGAAACATTCTTAGAAGACGACAATAGCTGTCTCACACAAACTATTAGCTTCGAAGCAATTTTCAAGTGATCAAATGATCCATACGAAACATTCCGAGTCTACACCAAATGACTGTCTCACACAAATCATATAAGATGTTACCAGGTGTTTTGGGGTAAAAACTGATTCTGCTGGAAATGGTAAATTTGGGTGTGCCGCCGAGAAATGAATCTAAACCCTAAACAAATACACTGCACGGGAGTACTTTAGATTCGAGAGATCAATCTGTACAATCCTGGCCTAAACCAAGAAATGGCCGTTCCAGTCTTGCTTCGGTCACAAAGTGAAGGAGAAGGGTTGATCTTAGGGATGAAAGCGAAGAAGGTGTTGAGATCAGATTGGTTAACTCTGAAGGTGTGGTTATTTTATGACTTGTATCAGAATATGGAACTGGCTCGCGGAATGTAAGCTATCAATTCTTGGTGTTTTTCTGGATACTTATGTTGTTAACCAAAACTCAGTTGTTTTTGCCGAAATAGGTTGAAAACCTATTTATACAAGTCATGATTGAGCACCCCTGATATTGTAGGAAGTGGAGACAGTTAAGTAGTGTAGAAGTGGGATTGTGTAAAAGTAGTGATCATCACATTCCCATCGTGAGGAAGACCGTCGAGCCTTACACCCACTATTCTCTTACTTCTATTAACCGTCCACCCTTTCCCGACACTTTCTCATAATGGGAGAGTTGCACTCCGCACATGTAAACCTTGAGACCAATACCCTGATAAGCATCCCCCAGTTTGTGACATGTTTGATGTCTCGAGTAATTTGTGAAAAAATATGCAGCAGGTTTGTGTGTGACGAGCCAAGTCATGAGGCTTGCCGTAAAGAATAGCATGTGACGTTATTAGGTTAAATAACTAAGTTATTTGTGGAGCCGATACTAATAAAATATCGTATGTATTCGATGCATGTAAAGCATTACTTTTAAGCAAGCTGCTCAAAATAATCGATGCATGTAAAGCATCGTTGTATAAAGCTCGCTTAAATCAGCCGCGGAGCTTAATGTCTTAAAAGGAGCATGACCGGCCATTTTCAGGAGGCTCCTAGGAGCCATTTATAGACGCCAAAGGTTGGCCGGTCGGTCCCTATGGGTGGGTGATGGCTGGCGACTATGGTAACATCTTATTGGTCGCCTAAGATTTAATCTAGGCCGGTCAATTCGGCTAGCGAAGTTGGACGACCGAGATGATTTGCGGCAGTTAATGGCTGCCTTAAAATTCATGTAAGCGGCTCGACCAGCCCCTTTTGGACGATCGTTTGGGAGCCATATGTGGAGGCCGTGGCTTGGACGATCATGGCTTATGGAAGGGAAGTGATCGTTGATCATGGCCACATCTCGTTGGCTACGCAAAATAAGAGTTATGCCGGCTAATTCATCTGGAGAAGTTGGGAGGCCGAGATGATTTTCGGCAGTTGATGGCTATAATTGATCAAATTTAGGTTTAGAAAACCGTGTGGACAACCTATTTCAGGGCCAACATTTTTGGTGTTGGCGCCATGTTGGGAGTTGTTCGATCGGCCAACACAATAACTGGGCCGCTGGGGAACGGGTTCGCTCCTTGCATGTTGATTAAGGTCGAATCTAGGCCGGTCAATCCGACTAGCGAAGTTGAGCGGCCAAGATCGTTTTGCGGCCAAGATCGTTTTGCGGCAGTAATGTAATGCCGCTTAATAGAAATTAGAGTTTTGTAACTCGTGCGGCCAACCTACTTTGGGTAAACGTTTGGTGGCTCCGCTTGTGAGTTAGAAGGATTTCGACTGGCCAAGGCATTAGTGCTCCCGCCAGTGTATATGTTGGTGCTTGTCCGGTCGCGTTAGGGAGCGGCTAAGCTTGATAAATCGAGTGGCCAAATCGTACGGTTGTGATAATTTTTTGAGACTGACATGGGCAGTCTAGATTAGATTCCTTAAGGAATTATGCGCATCGACCAACCAACTTCCAACTTTTTTAAAAGTGCGTGTGGCGGGTTTAAAGCGATATGATTGGTCGATGGGAAATGGGGCGGCAAGCAGCAATATGGAGCGTGGTCGGCTGGCCACAGGTGACGACTGCTGAGGTGAATCGGTCGGCCAAATGGCACGGCCACGCCTCCTCTTGCTGCTGCTCCCATTTTCCGCAACTCCTCTTTATTTCTTGTTTTATACTTTTGGTAGGATTTTGCTCATACTAGTCCATGGCGGATCAATTTCCTAGCTTGCCTAGGTTTAGTTTCGACCAATGGGGTCTGAGATATTGCACTAGCCGCAAAAGACCTAATTTTTGTAAATTAATAAAATTAGGTTAAAGAACAGAATTTTGTGGGTTGCCGTAAAATCAATCAATTTTTGGTGAATTTCGCGTATTGATACAAAAATCACTAATTTAATATCAAAGGACAGCATAACTTTGCGTGCCTCTGATTGAGTACTTCTACACGCATCTTAATCCTGACACTTCGAGAGATTCATGCTACTCAGCTGCGAGCGAACATTAGTCGTCATGTCATGTCAGTATTAAGAGTTCAACTGGGGAACATGGCATTGAATAAATACTCAGAAATTTACAGAATATTTGGGATTGTTGCTGCACGCACCATTCTGGATAAATTTCATATAAATATAATGAGTTTCTCAATACATATGTGAGTAAAGAGTCCTAGGCACTCGTTACTTTCAAATGGCTCTGTTTCTTTGCAGAACGAAGGCACATTAAATACAGGGTCTTACAATTATAGACCTGAACTAAAAACCACCATCAACATTAAGTCCCTTGCTTAGTACATAACAGTGACATTGTTGCGGGGTAAGCATTATATGGTGACATTCGAAAATAAAACTGAAAAGACGAAGAAGGTAGATATTACCCGAAAAATTCCAATCGGCCTTCAGCAGCGGGATCGCGCGGCCAGTGGACTTCTTAGCAGCATGTTGCTAGATCAGCTATGGATTATGAGTGCGGTGCGCCCATCCATCTATTCTCGTTCATGGAGCAAGAAGGAATCATTCTTTTGTACGAACTCTAGAAACTCCGTTCGTATAAAAAGGGGTATCGACCCTCTTCTGTTTTTTGTTGCTCGTCCGGCTCCGTGCTTTTATCTGTAGCATCCGGCTCCTCTTCATCACTGTCAGCAGCTTCATCACAAGCGTGCCAATCGTCAGCGGCAAGGTAAGTTCATCTTGTCTTCGTATTTTAGTTGTGAGTGTAATATCCATGAGTAGTTGATCAAACTTGGACATTTAGCTCGGTGTAAATGACGTTCTTTGTTAGCAGCAGCAGAGCAAGCATCAATGACAACAAATCAATCTCTAATAGTTATAATTAGCAGCAAGGCGAGCCAAGAGAACTCAAGGTAGGTGCTCTTTTGCGCATGTAGCCACCCAACAATACCATCGATCTTCTCCAGAATGTGTAATAAGGTTTCGACTCTAGAAGAATGAGTATCTAACCTCTCCAGTGGATTTCAAAATTTACCAAACTCCATAGCACTCATGGGATGGATGGATGAAATATATGTTCGGCAATGATCATGTCAGGGCTAATCTTGGAGAGTGTAGCTGTGTTGTTGATCCGTCCTTGACTTTAAGTTATTTGGTGCCTGGACTGCTGAGCCACAATTAAAATGTTCTTTAAACTCCTGAGCATTGACCAGGATGAAATAGCGTTCATTCTGACTCTTTATCTCATAGATTCATTCTTGCCCCTCTGATTGCGATAACGATATGCTTGGGATGCTTGTATGGGCAAAATCTTCCGGAGCCACTGGGTGGAGTAAACGAGCTGAGAGGCGCTCTATTTCCTACGTACTGCTATAAGGACTTCGTTCCAAGCGACATCCTTTGGACCATCTTCTGAATCTTGGATTGTTGTATGGAATGAGATGCGATGAGCAGTCCCCATTTACACTTTAGATACGATGGCGTGGCAGGATATGTGAAAATATCTCTGCGACGTACTTTTGGAGTCTTTGATGCAGTGTACGGCTTCATGTTGAGAAATTCATGCGGCTCGTAAAGCTTTGACAGTGATGATGCTGATATTAGAAATAACCTGGTTGAGGGACGTGAAGGCATCTCGTGCTGGTAGTCCCCAGGTGTAATTATCCTGAGCTTATTCTCTCATGAAAGATGTACTTCCATTTCATTTGCCGGTAAGGTGGTTGATGAATTGACAAAAGTGGAAATCTTTTGGATCCGTCATTTGTTGATCAATAGGCGGGAGTCGCACTTGATAAACCTGTATTGTATCCAAACTTCTGGCGGCCCATGCACCCCTTCCATAGGAAATTGGAAATCTAGAAACACCGAATCTGACTTTGTCGGCGATGTGGTTGTTGATGCGCAGCTTCGTGTAGGCTTTGGGTAGGCGGTACTGAGTTCTGAGTAGGTGATGTGACAAACATGATGCGGTTGGTCTGTGTGGCTTGCTGAGGCGCGACTTTCCTCTTTGATTCTTCATTGATAACAACGCTTATGAATGGCTGAGCCAAATATTGCTTGTTGGTCAAGCGCCTTCCAGGAAGGTGATGGTATCCTTACGTTGAAGAGTGGTGAACTTGTCACGGTTATGACTCACTGTGTGACCGTCTCTTTTAAGTTGAAGAGGTCCTTGACAGTGAAGGGATTTCTTGTTGAGCCTCGGTACCCAAGTGTGGTTTACGTGGTTCTATCTTGTATGGTCAGTGGGTTGACCATGATAAATGTATCACCATCTTGCCTCCGTACTGGTGACTCTATTACTTCCTCCATGGGAAACTAAAATATGCAGAAGTTTGGATTACCTATGTTCGTAGTGGCTGTTGCTATGATGAAGCTCTGGCTGGTATCAACAAACGAGCAGCAACGGTTCTTGGCAGCAATTGTGATTAGAAAGGACTGTGTTTTCGTGGGAACAAAACAGGTTGTCTTGAGCTTGGATGGATACGGTCACGATCCTTGATAGGGACGAGTGGTGACTATGGGCACAAATCTTGGCAGGGACGAGTGGTGTCTACGACCATGGATCTTGGTAGGGAGGAGTGACAGCTACGAGCACGAACCTTGGATGGCCACGACCATAAACATTGACGGTCTTTGATAACTCACGTATGTGAGTTTATTCTCCTTTTTTTGTGAAACGGCTCCTCCCTGATCTCATGCGTGTGGAAGCTCGCCTATTGTTGCTTGCCTGGTACAACACGGTTGAGGGTTGTATGTCTTGACGCTCCGCCTTGGAGAAGTATAGAATCTCACATAAATGCTCCATCATGGACTGTACAGTTTTGTGGACGGAGTCCCCAGAAATCATGTAGCTCCTGATGGGAAGAGGATCTCTGTGGACTCCCTCAGTGCTTAGTTGGAGTTCTCATGCATCTACATTTTCTTTGAAAATGCGTTTCAATTTGTTGCAATCACTGGTGGGGTGATTGACAAACCTATGGTAACGACAATATTTGGGATTTGACATTTCTTCTTCGGTTAGAGGACGTTTGATAGGAGGTAGGTTGATGATGCCATCTTGAATCCACGTTTCTAAGGGTTCGATTAGCTCTTCAAACGGAAACGGCAAGATTAGAGCTGCCTCTCCAGTTTTTGTTGCTGTGTAGGAGTCTTAGTCGCGGCCTTCAGGGGTGAAGCCGTCTGATGTGCTGGCGCCGCACGTTTAGATTGTTGTTCCGCGGCTGGAGCTTTCCTCTTTCCTCCTTCACCCACGTTAATGCACGACTCCACCAACGATTCCGTCATAAAGGGAAAATTGAGGAGAAGAGTATCCTCTCGGAAGAGGAACTCTTTGCACATCAGGAGGATAAGGAGGTTCATGTTGATGCATGCCCGTCGGGTTTTCTTTGCCTCGATTTTGGAGAAGTCGTTCCTGATCCTCACGTGTGATAAAATTGATTGCTGATTCCTTTGGCGTTCAGGAGCAACGCGAACCTCTTCATCTATAAAGGTGCATCCTACTGAAGTGCTTGCACCGGGCGTGTTAAAAGTACTCCTTGGCTCTGCCTAGTGTTGGCGTGACTCTTGCGGTAGCCGCTCCGTTAGTGTCTTGAGAAAAGTAAGTACCTCTTCCTGAGTTGTAGCCATGTCTGTCTGAGCTTTAGCAAGAACTTCTTGTCTTTCCATCAAATAGGGGGTTGGCTTCCTCTGGATCCTCAAGCCTCTCTGGAAAAGCGGGGGTCTAACAACCACACCCAACAATTCGATTAGAAATCTGTATGGATAAACTCCAATATACTTTCTAGAGAATCAACTAGACAGTCAGACTCAATCTAGATAAAAGTATATCAAAGAGTTTATATCTCAATCTCTCAATTTGATCTTTACTCAAGCAAATAGAAATCGTTTAGTCTTTATCAAAGAGAGATAACTTGGATGGTACCAAAGACCAATATCCAAGTGTCAATCAATTTAAATCAACAACCCAAAAGGTCGGATATTCTAATTGATTGAAAAACGCACAAACTGTGATATTTCAATTATATAAACAAATATAATGCGGAATAGAAATAACACAGACACCAGAATTTTGTTAACGAGGAAACCGCAAATCCATAAAAACCCCGGGACCTAGTCCAGATTGAACACACACTGTATCAAGCCGCTACAGACTCTAGCCTACTCCAAATTAACTTCGGTCTGGACTGTAGTTGAACCCCAATCAATATCACACTGATCCAAGGTACAATTATGCTCCTACGCCTCTGATCCCAACATGATGCTACGTAATTGATTCCCTTAGATGATCTCACCCAGAACTAAGAGTTGCTACGACCCAAAGTCGAAGACTTTAATAAACAAATATGTATCACACAGAAAAGTCTACAGATTAGATAAATCCGTTTCCCACGAATAAACCTATGAGTTTTGTTCCGTCTTTTGATAAATCAAGGTGAACAGGAACCAATCAATAAACCGGACTTATATTCCCTAAGAACATCCTAGTATTATTGATCACCTCACAATAATCTTAATCGACGCGGCGAAAAAAGATATTGCGGAATCACAAACGATGAGATGAAGTGTTTGTGATTTATTTTCTATCTTGCCTATCGGAGATATAAATCTCAAGCCAATTATTTCAATTATACTCGTACGATAGAAACAGCAAGATCGGATCACACAACTTCAAGAAAAGTAGTATCGGTCTGGCTTCACAATCCCAATGAAGTCTTTAAGTCGTTAACCTGGTTTTAGAAGAAGAAAACCAAAGGTTAAAGGAGAATCGACTCTAGCTTAGCAAACTAGTATCACACGTAAAGTGTGGGGGTTAGGTTTCCTAGTTGCTAGAGTTCTCCATTATATAATCTTTCAAATTAGGATTTGCAATCAATGTTAGCTTGGTAACAAAGCATTCAATATTCACCGTTAGATGAAAACCTGATTAGATTCAAGCTAATATTTCTCAACCGTTGGATCATAAACTTAGCTTGTTACACACAAATGAAATGTTCAATTTTGGTTTTATGAACCGTACCCAAACATTAACATTTGTTGGTTCAACAATAGTCAACCAAATGGTTATCCATATGATCACTCTTATATCAACCATATTCTTCTTCACCATAACTAGTTCAAATAACTCAAATGAACTAGTTAGAGAGTTGTTCAATTGCTTAGATTTTATGTAACTACACAAGACAAAATCGAAGCAAAAACGGTTTGATTCACTCGAATCGGTTCATGAACTTTATAGCCATGGTTTGCAAAAGCTATCCTTAGTTTAAATAAACATTAGTTTAAGAACAACCGATTTTAGATATAACCTACTCAAGTTCGCGGACTGGGTTCGCGGACTGAAGATCATGGGAGGAGTACACAAACTCCAGCCGAAATTCTTGGGTGAGAACTTTCGCTTCGCGGGCGAGTTGCGGACTTGGCTTGCGCCACTTCCATTTCTCTTGATCAACAAAGTTCGCAAACTTTGATTCAAGGAATAAGGACTTATACATATATGTGTTTCCACAATAATGCTTATATCCTACCAATGGTTATGTAATCTAAACTCTCATTTCAATCATTGAAACATTCTCAGAGAACGTTATATAGCCGTTATTCACGGACCATTTTTCGTCAGAGCAATTTCCAAAGTGATTGAAATATAACATGACTTTCGTCACTAGGTAAAGATGAATTCGGTTAAAGCGAAAGCTTACCAACACATATTTCGAGAAATAGATAGGCGAGTTAAACTCGGATCGAAATAGCAAATATGTATAATGAAAGTCTATACGTCTAAACGACTTTTGTCTCAAGAGTAGGAGATAAAGTAAATAGACTTTTGAGTGACAGATAGGTTCAAGTCTCCACATACCTTTTAGTCAATGAAGTTTCACCTGTTCCTCGAGTAGTCCTTCGTCTTGTATGATGATTACCATGGAGTTCTTAAGCTCAACTACACTTTCTATCCTAGTCCGAGACCTTTTGCTACATAGTCTAGAAATCAAGACTTATAGTTTTGATCACTAACATTGACAAACATGCTTGAGATAGCAACGCATGCGAGTTCGACCGAGCAATGACTAACACTCTCGTCCGACGGAGGGGCGGCAGAGCTATGGTAACAATTTTGGGAGCGCTCAAGGAACATTGGGAAGGGTGGCGGCGGCTTTGGCTCAGTGACAGGAGGTGTCACGCCGGAAGGAATGTTTCCTTCGCCGCCGGGTGTTGGTGCTAGAGGATGTAACACTATGGGATGTGTTGATTTGCGCTTGTGAGCGGTACATTGGTGTTAGCCATTCCCCCTTTTGCTCTCATCCGATACGGTCACATACTATGTCTGCGTCGTTGGCGGAGGCACATACCTCAGACAAGGATTCAACATTTTAGTGTCATCTCTGAAATTGGTGGAGTTCTTCGATCGAATGTTTGATGGCTCTTGCCACAACCGGTTTGCCATACTCTTTAGGAGACAAAACGTCTCATTTTGCGGCTTGATAATATCAGCTTGATTTACGACAACGTCTTCTAACATTTTTGTCATACCTTCTATGGTGATTGGTTTTCGAGTATTGGCGGTTTTGGAAGAGTTTGGATGACCGGGGTACATCATGAAGCGGAAAGTTGGGATTGGTGATTGAAGTGAATTCTGATTAATAATTGAATTTAGACCTAAGATCCACCCTCTGGAATGAAAACTTTTGAACTGATACTGCAACCGAGAGATTAATCTCCTACTGTGGTCGCCAGTTGTTTTGGGGTAAAAACTGATTCTGCTGGAAATGGTAAATTTGGGTGTTCCGCCGAGAAACAAATCTAAACCCTAAACAAATGCACTGCACGGGAGTACTTTAGTTTTGAGAGATCAACTGCATGACAATCCCGACCTAAACCAAGAAATGGCCGTTCCAATCTTGCTTCGGACACAAAGTGAAGGAGAAGGGTTGATCTTAGAGAGGGAAGCGAAGAAGGTGTTGAGA